>CATKHJ010190274.1:0-14381 GCA_949750685.1 Vernicia montana
AAACGATTGGATATTGGAAATTGAACCGAATATTGATCGATATCGAACCTATTGTTTATTGCGATCATTGAACCGATTGTTTATTATTATTGATTGATACAGACTGTTAACCGCTATTGTAAACCGACCTTGAATCACTAAACTTCACAGGTTATAGTAGTATAATCTTTACTCACTGCCTTATCTCATTATCAATTCTATATTTTTTTAGGTGAGCTGTGATTTATCGGTTAAGTTCCCGAGGCGTTCTTCTTCTCCACTCCTCGGAAACCCGAGTGATTAATGTAATAGCTCAATTTCTATTAAGTCTTTTTGGATAGATCTATTATTCTAAAATAGATGCTTCATGGTAGTGTATAGAATGGTATATGTAATAGAAATAGTCTTATGGGCCTTATAACATTAAACAATTGTAAGATGACAATTCATTTGAATTATGAATGATATTGATAGGAATGGATTGGCATAGTTGTTTAGTTCTGATCTTGGGAGATTGTATGATATGGATATAGATAATTGATTGATTGATCGATGAGGTTCCTACGGGTTTTCAGTGGCCTTAAGCCTACCCATGCCCTAGGATCGTCGCGACTCGAAGGAGAATCGAGTCGTGACAAACGTGGTATCAGAGCATAAGCTAAAGTCTAGAGTAGACTCTAATAGGTTATATGAGTTGTATAGAATAAGAAATATCAGGAAGCATAGGAAAACTTCCTTATTGTCAATTGAAGTCATCGTATATGTGTTAAATTCCGCGTTATCGTTATGTGATAAATTCTTATACATGTTTACATATTATCGTATAGATGCCACCGAGAAGAGGACGTCCTCCTCTTCATAGGGGACCACCTCGTCCAGGAAGAAGAGCAGCATCCGATGCTGCATCTATTCATGAGGAACTGCCTAGGAATAGGCGAAGGATTGAACGAGATGATAATGATGATGATTATATGCCACCTCATCGAGAGGACCCCATTGAACTCTTGAGGGAGGAGATAAGGCAATTGAGGGAGGAGATAAGGCAACTGAGAGAGGAGAAGCAAGAGTTGGGGGAGGCTCGTCAAGCTTCCTCTACAGTGCAAAGCCAATCGAGAGGGGGAGGCCAAGGGAGAAGCTAAACCCGTAACATTTCTGTGGCTTCTGCACCGGGAAATTTTAGTACCCTAAGACCTTCACAGCACAGATTCACCATTCCTACCTGTCCTACTTGTGGGAGGAATCATTCGGGTATTTGTAGACTTGCCACTAAAGCTTGTATGGGTTGTGGTTAGATGGGCCACTATGTGAGAGAGTGTCCTCACAGAAAAGGACAACGCAATACACCTACAGGTTCACAGCCTACAGTCCAGATAGTTAGATCGGAAGCACGGAGTTCTTATGGCCGTGGAAGGAAAACAGGCCAATCCTCTGGTGCTAGAGTCACAGCTGAAGAGAAGGGAAAAAGGAAGGAACAAGAAGCCAGAGCTGCTAACACTACAGTCACAGGTATCATTCCTATCCAAGGCATACATGCACGGATTTTACTCGATTCCGGTGCCACACATTCATTTGTGTCACCGAGTTTGGCAAGGAAACTGAGGAAGAGTAGAGGGAAAAAAAAATTCCTTTAGAAGTGTCTACGCCTCTAAGGGAAGTCATAGATGTGCACTATGAACACACTGCATGTATAGTAGAGATTGATGGGAGAGAACTCCCGAGTGATTTGGTCGAGCTAGAAGTATTGGAGTTTGATGTAATACTTGGCATGGATGGGTTGTCTCAACACCATACACATATCGACTGTAGAGAGAAGAGAATAGAATTTAAGAAATAAGGAGTTAAAGCAATCAATTGAGAAATTTTTTACCATAGTATATTTAAGATATGAAATTTGAACTTGTATTCCTTGAAGAATATGGAAACCTGCATTTTGAGTTATGGTAAGGAATTCAAATTTTTGCTTAGAATTTTATTGAAGTATAGAAAGTAGAATACAGTAAAATTGTAGTTAATATTTGGTTGATATGATAATTGTAAAGATGAGTTATTATGAGACGATAAATCTGGAAAGGGACCAATGAGCATTAATAAGTTAAAATGTAATCCCTTAACACCTTATAATGTGAATGGTAATGCAAATTTAAGAATTTTAGGTCGTTTGATGAAACCCAGACATGTGGGATGTTTAGCTTGAGTAATGTAAACATAGAATAATTGTAACTATGAGGAACGAAGAAATATGAGGTAGATGATGAGATAGACATGCTAATAAGGAATGAATCAGAATGAATATATAAAGATTGTCAAAGTTTAATAGTAATAAGTTTAGGAGATGGAGGGTTAAAGTCATAAGCTTTGTAGAAGAAACTCATGATTTATGACAGTGTACTAAATGAAATTAGTGTCGTTTAGAGGAACTTCTCATAATAACGCGTAAAGTGATGTTGCCTTATATGAATCTATAGTATATGAATATACATATATTATAAGGGTTAATACCCAATATGTTATAAAGTAACATGGAGGAGTGTTTGCCTGTGGCTAAAGATGAATAAGTTCCAAAGTAATTATGTTTGATTAACGTTCTTTGAATATGGGAGATCTTATTGAAGATTTTTATATGAGTAGATTAAGAAAATTTAGTACGGTCGAGAATTAAGTATTTTTCTTTAAAAATGTGACTAAATCCTAAATTTTTATAATAATATTTGATAAGGCGAAGAGATGAACAATGACCATATGTATATGTGGTTTGTAGATTATAATGAGTGATGTATTGTTTAGTGTAATAAGGAGAAATCCTCATAAATTAGTTACATGCAATTTTGCGATATTATATAATGAGAAGGATAATATAAATTTGAGAATTGATGAAGAAATGAGTAAAATAATCAAGAGTGATTTTGTAAATGTTGAGAAAATAGATTTTGGAGTTATTAGAATGCTAGTGTGATAGCTGATTTAATAGTACGAATATTGGTTCAAAATTTCAAGTGAATATGAAGAGTTGGCTAAAGATTAAGGATTGTTAATGTGTATATGGTTAACTAATAATATGATGTATGAAATGATCTGTAAATGAAACGTTTGAGTCGAAATGTGATTATCACCTAAAGATAAGTAGGTGTATATGATGAATATATATGTTCATGAGATATTAAGTGAGTGAATATTTAAATGATGTTAATGTGAGAATGGAGTAAATCATGATTATATAGAGACTATGGTTATGTGGTTGTTTATTTGAGGCTATTTTAGGATTAAAAAAAAAAAAAGTAGAAGTGGAGTAGTAATTTTTCATATTGATGATACATAGTGATATGTAAATTCACTAGATGCAAAAAAAAAAAAATGAAAAATTAGGAGTACTTATGATAAAGTTAAAGATATAAGGAATATTATTGAAAAATAATATGTGGTAGAGATTGGGAGATATAATTTGATAGTCAGAGTTTATATATGTATTCATCTGAAAATGGAAGTGTTCATATGAAAATGGAAGTGTCTAATATTAGTCAGAGGGAGTCTTCGCATAAAGGCAACACTCAAAACAAGGGAAAAGAAGTAGCGGTTGAAGGACAACATACACAACCACCTATTCGGCGTACAAATAGAGGTAAAGGTGGTTGTTTTATACTTGGCCCTATTACACAAATTTATCAAAAAGGTCTCAATCAACAACAAAAACCATTTGGACAACAAATTGAAAGGAAGAACCAACCTTCCAATCCTTACGCTTATCCAACTACAGATAAGTGTTATCGATGTGGTGCAACTGGGCATAGGTCCAACACTTGTCCCCAACCAAGGACTAAAGGAGTTAATCTAGTCAACCAAGAGGTCGTGATAGAAGAACCATATGGTGATGACGGTACTTATAACGTAGAAAACCAACAATGCAATTCTGATGTAGAAGACATTGAATATGCTTATGCAGATGAAGAAAGGTGGTTCAATGTGATCCGACATATGCTGCAAACCACAAAACAACCACTCCAGGAATCGCAACATAACAAGATATTCAAAATAACTTGTAAAGTGGGAGAATATGTGTGTGACCTGGTTATTAACGGCGGTTGTGAAGAAAATGTTATGACAAATGTTGTGGTAGACAAATTGAAGCTACAAATAATAGTTCATCCAAAGCCTTACTTAGCTGGTTGGATTTCAAACAGACACCAACAAAAGATAGATAGGTAGTGCAGGATTCCATTTTCTATCGGTGGTGTTTATTTTGATGAGTTTGTCTTTAACGTCATCAATATGGATGTGAGCCATATTATTCTAGAAAGACCATGGCAATATGATTATCAAGTATTGCACAAATTCTACACTTTTTACAAAGATGGAAAGAAAATTGTCCTTGTTCCCTTAAGTATAAAAAAAAGTCTGAAAACTTCCAAAGTGTAGGGGCGGTCTCTTTTAGTTACTAACAAGATACTTGAGGGAGTTGAAGGAGATCAAGGATTGATTGCTTTGGTAGCTAAAGGAGAAGGTCCTACACCTATTAAAGTACCAAAAGTATTGCAACTCCTAATGGATGAGTATTTTGAACTCTTTTCAAATGAATTACCAGATGGATTACCACCCATGCGTGATATTCAACATGCTATTGATTTGGTACCATGAGCAAGCTTGCCAAACTTACCACATTATTGGATGAGTCCTCGTGAACATTCAATTCTACAAGGCCAAGTTAATGACCTTATCAAAAGAGTCATACAACCTAGCATGATTCCTTGTGCAGTACTTGCCCTACTCACACCAAAGAAGGATGGTAGTTGGCGCATGTGTGTTGACAGTCGAGCTATCAACAAGATCACAGTGAAGTACAAATTTTCCATCCCTCGGTTAGATGATATGCTTGACATGTTAGAATGAGCCAAATTTTTCAGTAAGATAGATTTAAAAAGTGGCTACCACCAGATACGCATTTGTCCAGGAAATGAATGGAAGGCAGCTTTCAAAACCAAAGAAGGACTGTATAAGTGGAAAGTCATGCCTTTCGGATTCTCAAATGCACCCAACACTTTTATGAGGCTTATGCACCAAGTTCTTCAGTCATTTATGAGTAAGTTTGTCGTCATTTACTTCGATGATATACTTATTTATAGTCAGACACTGTAGCTTCATTATGAGCATTTGCAACACATCTTTGCACTTTGAAGAAAAATAAGTTGTATGCCAATCTCAAGAAATGCAGTTTTATGACCAGTAAGCTGATTTTTCTTAGGTATGTTGTGAGCGATGAAGGGATTATGGTGGATGATGAGAAGGTTAAAGCTATATGGGAATGGCCATCACCTAAAAGCATTTCCAAAGTATGTTCTTTTCATGGCTTAGCTACATTCTACAGACGTTTCATATGTAACTTCAGCAGCATAGCAAGTCCCATGACTAACTATTTAAAGAAGGAACCATTTGTATAGACTGAAGCCCCATAAAAGAGCTTTCAATTGATCAAAGAGAAGTTGACCAACGTCCCAATATTAGCCTTACCCAATCTTGAGAAGCTCTTTGAAGTACACAGATGCTTCTATTATGGGAATAGGGGTTGTTCTTTCATAGGAAGGTCAACCAATGGCATTCTACAGTGAGAAGCTAAGTGAAGCTAGAAGAAATTGGTCTACCTATAAGCTGGAATTATATGCTATTGTACAAGCACTCAAGTATTGGAAATATTATTTGATACAACGAGAGTTTGTGCTATATTCTAATCATCAAGATCTTAAATTCATTAACAACCCATAGAATCATAATCGAATGCATTCACGGTGGGTTTCTTTTCTTCAACAATTCACATTTACCTTGAAACACAAGTTTAGAGAGCAAAATAAAGTGGCAGATGCCCTCAGCCGATAAGTATCTCTTGTACGAAACTTGCATGCAGAAGTCATAGGATTTAATACTTTCAAGGAATTATACGCGTTTGATGTAGATTTTAAAGATCATTGGGATCGCTGTCATAATAACCAACCTAGTGAATTTCTCATACAAGATGATTATCTATTCTTTGGGGCACGTTTATACATACCAATCTGCTCATTTAGAGAAAAGATAATCAGAGAGCTACATAGTGGTGGTTTAGCTGGACACTTTGGTCAAGATAAGGCCATTCCCTAATTGAAGCTCAATATTATTGGCCACAGTTGAAAAGAGATGTTGGAAGGTTTGTACAATGATATTATGTTTGTCAGACATCTAAGGGGCAACAGCAAAATACTAGTTTGTACACACTTTTACTAGTTCCAAGTGGTCCATGGGAAGATATATCTATGGATTTTGTGTTGGGGTTACCCCGTAGACAGAGACAACAAGATTCAGTTTTTGTGGTAGTAGATCGATTAAGTAAAATGGTTCATTTCATCACATGCCGCAAGACTGTTGATGCTACCAACGTAGCCAACCTCTTCTTCAAAGAAGTTATCCGTTTACACGGGATTCCAAAGTCCATTACTTCAGATCATGACACAAAGTTTCTCAGTCACTTTTAGAGGACTTTGTGGCATTGATTTGGCACAGATTTGCAGTATAACACTACCTATCATCCATAAACAGATGGACAAACTGAGGTGGTGAATAGATCATTGGGCAATATCATCAAGTGTCTTTGCAGTGATCGTCCTAAACAATGGGACTTCTTCTTGTCACAAGCAGAGTTTGCATACAACAATATGCAAAGTCGGACCACAAGCAAATCACCATTTGAAGTTATTTATGGTCGAGTCCCACGCCATACTTTAGACCTGGTTCCTTTGCCTAAAATTCTAGGATACTCAATTGCAGCAAAACACTTGGCATATCATATCCATACAATGCAAAAGGAGATACGTGATCAAATTGAGATTTCTAATGCCAAGTATAAGGCACATGTTGATACCTATAGGCGTGAGAAGATTTTTTAAGAAGGAGATGATGTGATTTGCGCAAAGAATGATTGCCAGCTGGAGGACATGACAAATTGACACCAAAGAAAATTGGGACACACAAAATTCTCAAGAAAATCAATGATAATGCCTTTATCATTGACATTCCTAATTCCATGGGCATATCCAAGAATTTTAATGTGGCTGATATCTACAATTTCTATCCAGGGGAATCAACTAAATAAGTTAACTCAGGGACGAGTTCTTTACAAGTAAAATAGACTGATGTAGGACAACAATAGTTCATATTACAAGTTCAATTAAGCTACTATTACAGTGTCTGACCAGTTGTATTTCAGTTGTGTGTTAGGTGTGTCTTACATATTTTTTTACATTTTCCAACAGTAGTTCAACCTGTCAAAAAGAGTTGCCCAGTTGTGTTGTGTTAGGTGTGTTTTGCATATTTTTTCTACATTTTCCAGCAGTTGTTCAACCTATCAAAAAGGGCTGCCCAGCTGTGTTAATTTACAGTTTTTATTGTTTTCCAGCTATGTTAACATGTTGTATATCACCTATCTAGAAACCTATATAAACATGTATTGTTGTTGTTTTATTATCAATTATCTTTCATTATTAAATCAAACTACTTGTATGTTATCATAATTATTGTGTTATTGAGAGCTAAAGGTTGTTTCAATCTAACTCTTGTGTATTTCAACCAGATTTAGAGTTGTTTCAATTCTAAATTCTGTAATTTAATTGTTTCACCGCATCAATATTATGGGGCTTTATTTTAGTATAAAGAACGAGTAAATATAAGAACTTAAAGTTCAAAACCAAAATATAGTTTATGTTGTCATGAGGGAAAAATATCACTTCCATTATCTAAAAATACTCTGGTATTTTTAGATAAATTACTTTCACTTCATTTGTTTAAAGAAAACATAAGAGCATATAACTCTATGTTTGCTTTCACCTCACTTGAAGCCAACATACAACATGAGATAAATATAACTCTAGGACCACAGATTTTTAAAATTAGTGGACAAATATATCATTTAATGGGATCCTTACTTCCTCCTGAAGGAGAATTTCCAAAATTTGTGCAACTTTACATATATGACATAAAAAATGAAGTAAAAATAGATTAAAAGCATTAAAATGTATAGATGATTTAACTTCATTGGATCCCAAAATAGTTGAAGGTTTAATAGACATGTTTAACAACACAAATAGATTAGTCCAAGTTTTTAGAATGGTTAGAGATAGATTTAAGGATAGTAATATTGTTCCTTTAAAATTAAAATTATTAGGAAGATGTAAAGGTGATACATCTCAATATGATCTACCTAACATAGATGACATTGGGGGCTTAATAGTAGGCGAAATAGGACAATTTGAATAAGGAAGAGGTATAGTTATTGAATATAAATCAGGAGAGCTTCAAAGAATTACAAAACTACATCCATTATTTATGTCATTACAATACTCTTTATTATTTTCATACGAAGAAGATGGGTATATAATTGATATTCAATTGAATTCAAACTATTCTAAAAAGAAGCCAACTAGAAATCGTGTTTCAATGAGTGCATTTTATGCTTATCAAATTCAAAATCGTTTAAATCAAGGAACAACATTACTTAGAGGTGGAAGGTTTTTTCAACGGTATGTTGTTGATGCATATGCTTCAGTTGAAGAAGATAGATTATATTATATTAGGCGAAATAAAAAAGATTTGAGATATGAGATTTATAAAGGAATTCATAATGCTATTGTAAGAGGAGATATTGATGGGGAAGCGATAAGAAAGAGAATAATTTTACCTTTAACCCACACTGGTAGTCATACATGATCCAAAATTACAAAGATACAATGGCAATATGTAGACAATATGGAAATCCGGGCATTTTTATCACTTTTATATGCAATGCTAAATGGCCAGAAATTATAAAGGTACTAAGTGCAATACCTGGGCAAAAAAACGAAGATAGACCTGATATAATTGTTAGAATGTTTCATATGAAGTTAGATTATATGATGAAGTATATCAAATCGAGAATCTTATTTGGACTTGTCATTGCAGGTAAGAATTTCAAAATTAAATTTTTTTCTTATGCTTTTAACAAATTTGCTATTCATTTTTTACATTAAAAATAATTTTTCTAGACAATAGAATTCCAGAAAAGAAGATTACCACGTAGCCATATTCTCATATGGGCTCTACCCAGACAATAAATGTTGTACTCCTGATGACTTCAACTCCATTATTTCTGTAGAAATCCTAGAAAAAACATTAAATCCTATTGGATATGAAGTAATAGCAGAATTTATGATGCACAGTCTATGTGGCCTAGCAATTTTAGAAGCACCATGTATGAAAAATGGAACATGCTGTAAAAAATTTCCAAAAGACAATGAAAATGAAACAATAATAGAAGAAAATGGATTTGTTAGCTATAGAAGAAGAGATAATAATAATTTTGTTATGAAAGATAGCATAAAGTTAGATAATAGATACGTTGTTCCTTATGTGAACCCTCAATTTTGCATCCTCATGATGCCGCCGCAATTTGACACTTGCTAAATTTAGTACGCTACGCAAAGCCGGTACAACAGTCCCGCTAGCTGGTTAGCGGGTAAGGGTCAAGGGGGCAGCACCCCCGAAAGGTAAATGATTTAAATTTTCCAACACAGACCGACATCACTTTTTGATTATGATCGGACTTTCTGTACTAGACAGCACTTTTCCCGAAACTGATCGATTTTTTCTCAAAACTGACTGTCAAATTATCCGATAATTAATTTTGGATTCGCCAACACTAATCGGTAATTTTTAAGACTTTAGAATGCCCCAGAAGCCCCGAAAACTGACTCGAGGACTCCACAGTTGTGCTACCCGCGGGCGTCCGCGAGGTAGGCCTGCGGATCTGCAAGCCACTTACGCGGGTCCGCGAGGGACGATTGTGGACGCGCCAGACATCCCGCAGCTGCCGCAGCAAGTCTAGCGCATCCGCGCTGACACGTTCGCCCGATGAGCTGGCGGATCTGCCAGCCTATTTGGCTACCGTTCTCCATTTTCTATCATGGACGCGTGCAATTCTGACACTGATCCGTAGACCCCCCTGGCGGCTGTACTCCTGTGTGCGAAAATTCTAATTTTGCCCCTCCTTTAACTTACTTTTTCAGCCCTTTTCGATCTTTTCACCCACTTTCATTTCCTATAAATACCCTTTCTATTTTTCATTTCAAATTACACCAAGAGTTAGTATTGAATTTTCTACTACTCTCTCTCTCTCTCTCTCTTAATTCATTAAACTCTCTTCGATTTTAATTATTTAATTTTAATTTTTCCTCCACTCAATTCGATAAATTAATCCTTTTAATTAATTACTTTAATTTATTAATCATTTTAATTAATTAAGAATTAAGTAACCAATGCTTTTCAATTAATCTCCCTCAAGGTTAATTTAATCCAATCTACCTCTCCGAAACAAAACTCCGATTCGATAAATCATCAATCCACCACATATCCCAAAAAAGACGGTATAAACTCTTACCCTCACTCAAACCCCAAACCAAATTAATCCAATCAAACTGATCAACCCCTAAATCCTTCCACCTCATCGTGGAACGAATTACATGAGTTTTGATTCTCATCCAATGGGGTACATAGGCACGCTTGGAATCTAAATCCAAATCTCAAATTCAAACCCCAATTAATCCCTTTCCCCTTTTAATTTGTGCTCTCTTGTAAATTTTAATTATTGCAATTAGTTAATTATTATTAAAGGAGCGTTTTTGTGGTTCTCCTAGAATCCATAAGGACTAGAGAGAACACTCTCCTTAGCTTATAAATGCTTTCAATTACTTGCTCTTTATTTTTTCCATGCACTCATAATTATGCCATGATCATGCATTATAATCATCATTAATACTTGTCATCTATGAAATCAATTTTTAAAGTCAAATCAAACTTAAGAGCCAAATCGAAATTATTTAAAACCAAAAACCTAGTCCCCGAGCTCAACTTGGTTCAAAGACTAGTGGCTTTATCCTTGGGTAAATTAATCAAGAATTAATGAATTTGAGTCAAATTGGATTTTTTCTTAATTTTTCCATTTAAATAAATTAGGGTGGCAACTCCTGAATCCTTTCAAAAAATCAAATCAATTTTCTGAGACGATAGCTTCTTCTAATCGTGAGCGCCGAAACTCGTACCTAAACTCTCTTAAAAATCGCTCGCCTTTCCTTAAGGCATTTTTTCCAAGCGAGGGGAGGGGCGTTCGGGTAATGCCTCACACCTTATAATAAAACTTTATGCATAAGATATCATGCTCATATTAATGTAGAAGCATGTTCTCAATCAATACTTATTAAATATCTATTTAAATAGATTAGTAAAGGTCTTGATAGAATTAGAGCTGTCATAGAAGAAAATGTATCTCTAGAAAAGGAATCTGGCAAAATCAAATATACTGAAGTAGATGAAATAAAAACTTACTTAAATTGTCGTTTTATATCTCCTTATGAAGCTATGTGGAGATTATATGAATTTAACATTCATCATAGGGAGTCAGCAGTTGAAAGATTGTGTGTTCACTTGCCACTCATGCATAATATTACATTTCATGTAAATCAATCTTTAAATTCAATAGTTGACAAACCAGGAATAGAAAAAATCATGTTCACTAAATGGATGAAAACCAATCAAATGTATCTAGAAGCTCGAGAACTAACATATGCACAATTTCCAACTAAATGGGTGTGGAATCATAAAGATAAAATATGGACTCCAAGAAAAAGAGGAAAAGTTATTGGAAGAATAATTTATATTCACCCAAGTTCAGGAGATCTTTATTTCCTACGAATGATTCTTAACTTTAAAAAAGGAGCAATAAGCTTTGAAAATTTAAGAACCATCAATAATATTCTTTATCCAACTTATCAAGTAGCATGTCAAGCTTTAGGATTATTAGGTGATGACAAAGAATGACTATTATTGAAGTAGCACAATGGGCAACATCACTTGAATTGCGTCAATTATTTGTGACTATACTTTTATTTTGTGATGTTACTAACCCAAAGTCATTATTAGAAACTCATTGGATGATATTTTCTGATGATATCCTTGCTAAATTGAGAAATTTATTTAACAATTTTCATCTACAAGTTCCAGAACATGACTTACATAACTATGTGCTTTATGAACTAGAGAAGCTTCTAAATCAAAGTTGTTTCTCTTTAGTGAATTTTCAACTTTCCATGCCTAGCGGATCACTACTTCAAAATTTAAATAATAAATTACTCATGGAAGAACTAAGTTATGATATTCATGATCTGAAGCAAATACAAATTGAATTAGTTCAAAAATTAAATAAAGAATAAAAACAAATTTATAATGAGATTATAAAAACTATTTCTAAAAAAAGAGAAGGAATCTTTTTTGTTTATGGTCATGGAGGTATAGGAAAAATATATTTATGGCAAACCATGATAAGTAAAATAAGATTTGAAGGAAAAATTGTTTTAGCGGTAGCCTCATCAGGAATAGCTTATTTGTTATTACTAGGGGGTCAAACTGCTCACTCACGATTTAAGATACCTTTGTCAGTAGATAATTGTTCAACATGCCAAATCAAAAGAGGAACACAGTTAGCCAAGTTATTAAATGAAACAACCTTAATTCTTTGGGATGAAGCACCTATGAATGATCGATTTTGTTTTGAAGCTTTAAACAAGTCATTGAGAGATGTATTAGGCAATTTGGAATCTCCCTTTGGATGCAAACCTATATTTTTAGGTGGTGATTTTAGACAAATATTACCTATAAAATCATGTGGGACAAATGAAGATATAATAAATTCAAGTATTAATAATTCTTACAAAAGAAGATATAATAAATTCAAGTATTAATAATTCTTACTTATAGTCTAAAAGTAAAATTTTTATTTTAGAAAAAAAATATAAGATTAAGTAGTAATAATTTAAATGAAGAAGAAAAAAGAAAAATATTTGAATTTTCACAATGGAATTTAATTATTGGTGATGGAATGGCTGAAGGCATTAAAAAATCATATGAAGATGATGCAACACGGATTAAAATTCCAAATGAACTTCTTATAAAAGATCATAATAATCATATCCCTAATATTGTTGAACATACATATAATAACTTCAAACAAAATTATAAAGATATAAATTATTTGAAAGAAACAACAATTATAACCCCTAAAAATCAAATTGCTGAAGAAATAAATGCATATATGCTTTCTTTGATTCCAACATAAGATAAAACCTACTTTAGTTTTGATTCAATTTGCTCATCTTTAGCAAATATAGATGAATTAGAGCTACTTTATCCTCGAGAATTTTTCAACACTTTAAACTTTAACGGAATTCTCCCACATGAATTAACTTTAAAAGTTGGAGTCCCTATCATATTATTAAGAAACTTAAATCAAGCTTTAAGTTTATATAATGGCACAAGATTAATAATTACTTAACTCAGTAATAGAATAATAGAGGGAAGAATAATAACATGAACAAATATTGGAAAAAAAATATAATCCAAGAATAGTATTATCAACGTATGAAACCAAATGGCCCTTTGTATTTAAAAGACGTCAATTTCCAAAAAAAGTTTGTTATGCAATGACAATAAACAAGAGTTAAGGCCAATCACTAAAAAAAGTAGGCTTATATCTTCAAGATGATGTATTTAGTCATGGCTAACTTTACATTGTTTTTTCACAAGTAATATCTCCATCTGGACTAGAAATATTAATAAAAAATTCACCACAAATACCGGAAGGCTATACAAAAAATATTGTATATGAAGAAATATTTCATAATCTTTCAAAGGTTGTATTTGACTTCTACTTTTGATGCATTTAAATTTAATTTACCTACTTTTTCAAACATTTATATATGGTTATAGTTTCTTAACTTCAAATTTTTTTTCTACATCAGACGGCTAATAGAGATCACACCATTGTGTGCTCTTAAGCCGATGGAACCTGTTGAAAAAATTAGAGCCCGTGTGTGCAGAATTTAGAAGACAAAAAGTATCACCACAAACAAGTTAATCACCTTTGATTGTTTATTTGTAACAACCTAGATAAAACTTGGGATTTAGAGATTAAATTGAGTTATTAAATTATTTAATTATGATGATTTTCACATGTTTATTATGTGATAATGAGAGTTAATTGTTAAGCACTAGAAGAATATAAATAAATAGGATTGATATTGGTATACTTAGAGAACTAATGTAAAGAGGAAAACAAGTTGTGAACAAATAACTATTCTTTTTTATGTAGTAAATTTATTAAGGATGGAACATATGTATATTGGACTAGAATTATCATTAAGGGGCCGGCCATGTTAAGAAGAGTAATAGGAAATTCAATTTTTGTTAAGTTAATTGTAGGAAGGAAGATGGAATTGTGGTAGGACCCTAATGCACAAAAGTCAACATTTTGAATAATTGGACATAAATTAGAATTAAAAATAAATAAATAAATAAAATTTCTA
>CATKHJ010190319.1:0-10698 GCA_949750685.1 Vernicia montana
TAAAGGGATATTGAAGTTCCTTGAAAAAAAGAAAGAGACTATGCTGATGAATGAAGACCTCTTCCCTCCTGTGCCTGCTGTCAATGTTATTGGAGTGGATCTGCATGCTCTAATAAATGAGAAAAAGAAACATAATCAAGGAGAACTAAGTGGGAAAGCAAATCATGTATGGGTTCCTAAGAGTCTTAATCAAAGTTTGCCTAAGAGTCTGCACAAGGGTTTGCTGGAGACTGTGCCAGACTTTAGCATGAAAAAGGGGAGTCTACCTCAGACTTTTCATTCCCAAGCTATTATCCGAAGAAAACATCCTAGGATTGCCAAGAGTCTACCTAGGAGTCTTTGCCAAGGTCTGCATCAGAGTTTTCCCAAAAGTCTACAAGAGACTTGCCAAATTCTAACATGAAAGGAAAGAGTCTACCTCAGACTTTTCATCCACTAGCTACTACTCAGAGAAGACAACCTAGGTTTCTACTACCACCTGTGGAAGTCAAAGAAAACTAATGGCACCTTGTCTGCCATAAGAAGTTTCCATAGCCTCTTACTAGAACTCAAAAGATGAGACTTCAAAGGAGGAGGGTAGCTGCAAGGATGGAGGAATCTAACACAAAAGAACAGAAGAAAGGTCAGACTATAGAAAAGGGACCTGAAGACTTGGAGTTTGTTGGTAGCACAAAAGATGAAGTGGTACAGAAAATTAAAATAAGCCAGTTTTCCATACCTTTAAGGTGTTCTATGGCATCAATTACCTTGTCAGCTTCCTTCCAAAGGTGTGGTGACGAAGAGTCTAAAGAAGAATCTCAAGAAGAATTGAAGACTCGGGGGGCAACATTTGAGAATCCTACTATATGCATTGCAACCGCTTTGTTGAAAGTAGAGGTGCAGCAACCTCTAGATAGGTTACTGGCCGAAGAGACTTAATAGACTATAGGTACTGAAGTGATCTTTGAAAGGGAACAGCCTGAGGAGGTGGAGGAAGTTCAACTTCGTGAGTTTAAAAATACTCCACCCAAGTTGGATGATGTTATGACTGAAGTCTAAGATATTTTGGAGGAAGTCAACCTAGGGACTCTAAAGAGGCGTAGGGTCACTTACATCAATGGTCTGCTCCAGCCTACATTAAAAAAAAAAAAAAAGATAATTAAATCACTAAAAGAGTTCAAAGACTGCTTTACTTGGAAAAATGATGAAACTCCAAGATTGAGAAGGAGACTTATGGAGTACGAACTCTCTATCAAGTCAGATTTTTGTCACTTTGGTCAGCCCCTAGAAGGATGTGAAAAGATTGTGGGAAATATTTTCCCACCACGTAGGAAATGAAGGAAGGAAGTCAATAACAGGCTGATCCTATGGCCACAACGATATGTCACCTATAAAAAAAAAAATAGTTGACAGTGACATATCCATGATCAACAACACAACTAGAATCTATAATAAGTAGGCCTTTAGCCACTTTTTCAATAAAACAATAAAGGCCAGCTGAATTCACAGTTTATGCAAAAGTCCTGTGTCATTATTCAATATCAAATCTAAGACAAGGTGATGCAGGAAATAAATAAAAATCCTCAAAGTCTACAGAATTTAAAGAGTTCATATGGAGGAAGCTGACAAGGTATATATTATTCTTATTTCATTATTTT
Organism: Vernicia montana; assembly: GCA_949750685.1. NCBI lineage: Eukaryota > Viridiplantae > Streptophyta > Magnoliopsida > Malpighiales > Euphorbiaceae > Vernicia > Vernicia montana. The sequence continues at coordinate 1,638 of CATKHJ010190319.1, forward strand.
TATATATTTATTTATTGTTCTTTAATTTTTAGTATATATATATATATATATATATATATATATATATAAATCAAAGCAAAGCAAAATCAAGAATAAAGCACAAGAGATGTACCTAGCTTTAATGGAGATGAAGCAATCGGTGATGGACCCTTCTCCTGCCGACGACAACAGCAAGCTTGTCGGCGAGTGGGATTCCGATTGGGCCTTCAAGACATTTAAAAATAATAATAATAATCACTAAAAAAAAAAAGGAAAGAGAAGTAGTTGAGATAAGAGAAAGGAAGAATCACCTGGAGCTCAAATCGCCGATCGGTAAGGAAGAAGAAGCTTTGGGTTGAGCTTGGTCAATCGGTGAGGAGACCATAGTTTGAGTGTGGCCGAGTATAAGGAAAGAGAGAGTAAGGTTTGGTTATTTTGAGAGAGGTGAATAAATGGGTATAGTAAAAAAAAATCATTAAATTAAATGGGTTTTTGAATGGGTTTAAATTTAAATAAATGGGAGTAAATAGAGATAAGGGTGATTTAATTTTGAAAAATCAAAGAGACCTAGCTTTGATGGAGATGAAGCAACCGGCGATGGACCCTTCTCCGGCCGACGATGACAGCAAACTTGTAGTTGAGTGGTATTCCGGTTAGGCCTTCCAGACATTTAAAAATAATAATAATAATCACCAAAAAAAAAAAAGGAAAGAGAAGTAGCTGAGATGAGAGAAAGGAAGACTCACCTAGAGCTCAAATAGCCGATCGGTAAGGAAGAAGAAGCTTTGGGTTGAGCTTGGTCAATCAGTGAGGAGACCATAGTTTGAGTGTGGCTAAGTATGAAAAAAGAGAGAGTAAGATTTGGTTATTTTGAGAGAGGTGAATAAATGGGTATAGTAAAGAAAAAATCATTAAATTAAATGGGTTTAAATTTAAATAAATGGGAGTAAATAGAGATAAGGGTGATTTAAATTTGAAAAATCAAAGAGGTTGCTAGTGAAAGTGGGGAAAGAACTTTTAAAATTTGAACTTTAGGATAAAGGGGATTTTTGGCTGGAAATAGAATTTGAAGAGTGTGAAGATTGTATTAGATTGGACTTTAGATTTGTTAAAGGCCAAAGCTAAAAATTTAACAGATGCAAGGCTTAAATTCAGCCTAGCATCTGCGAGGGGCATTTGTTAGACCAATATTTATAGTGGACTAAGAATTATTGGGCTAAATAATAATTAATTAAGTTGAGCCCATGAATTAGGGATTTGTGACCTATAAAGAATAGCACTCTACAGACTTTTAGGAGACTAGACCAAATTCTTGACAGACTCTATAAGACTCTGGAAGCAAACGTGGAAACAAGGGGATGTAAGAGACTATAAGGGGATATTGGGTCTAGAAGCTAGATAGTGGGACTAGGAAGTGTATTAATGGATAACGAGGCTACAAGAGGTTAAAGAAATAGAGCTTGAGGCAAAAGAAAAGGAGGTGAGGCTTAATGGAAGAATGGACCTAGAAAATAGGAGCTAATCACCTGCCAAGCACTATAAATACAAGGAAATGCAACAACAATGAACAACAATCAATCAACTAATTCACAGACTATAAGTCAATCAAGAAAATTATTTCAAAGCTTCCAAAGCTTTCATTTACATTTCCTATCAAATTTCCAAGCCTTTTGGCTTTTGTTATTTAATTTTCAAAGTCTCTTCAAATTACAAAATCATTTTATTTAATGTACTCAAGTTTACATTAATACAAGCCAAAAAGTTTCAAATCTACATTTTTTTTAGTTTCTTTTATGACAATTGGTGAAATTGCAACTAGTGAATCCAAGAACCTTAAGAGACTATTGTCCCTTTATCTCTTTCCACAATCGTTTGAAGAAGTTAGAAACGGATGAGACCCCCAAGAGTCTCTGGCACGCCTCGCACCAATTTCAACCAAAAAAGGCATTAACAATATATATATATATATATATATATATATATATATATATATATATATATATCATAAAAAAAATGTGAAAATTTATATCAACAATGAAAAAATAACATTACTTGTTTCTCTTCTTCAATCCCTTATCAATCCAATTATCAAACAAACATTGTTTGTTAAAATCAAACAACGATCCTAAACTGTCATCCAATGGTGACAACCTATGCTTAATAGCCTTTATACCATGTTGTTGCACATATGCATTACTACTTCTAGAAGAACCAAACTCGTTATGAAAATGAGACTTGCAAAATAAACCAGGCTTAATCACTCTCTTCTCAACCCCAGAATAAGGAACAATATCAGTGCACTAATTTGGAGATGTCTAAAAAATTAAAATATAAACATAAAAAAATCAACTAAGAATAACTAAATATAATCAAAATAAACCTATAATCAAAAAAACATAAACCACAAATCAAAATAAAATCAAACAAACCTGAACAAATTTCATTTCACCAATATGCTTTATTGCAGAATTTATAATTGCCTCCAATAAAGCTGGATCAATATCATCCAAAAAATGAACATCCTTTTTTCCAAACTTCTCATCATGCAAAACATCAACACCACCCTTAAATTCAACACATAAAAACAAATAAGTATCACAAATTTTAAAAATTCAAAAATCAAAAAATCAAATCATCTACCTTATCCTGCGCATTGTCATTCTCAGTTTCTTTGCTTTCTTCACCATCATCGCCTTCATTAACATTAACACGATCTTGACTGTCACACCCCACTTTAGGCGGTGTGACAGTCCTAGAGCATGGGTAGGCATAAAGCCACCGACCACTCATAGAACCCATAAACATGACTTCCATATACGGCATCATTACAACTAAACATATATCTCATACCCAAGATCTCAACCTGAACATACATATTCATACACATATACATTCTCATAGCAACATAATATCTTACTCATACCATCTCGTATCATAAGTTATTACATACGACTAGTCATTCAATATTGCCTCTAAGGCCAAAAGAATATCTCTCCCTTACATACACGCATGGAGCATCTAGACTAACTTCAATATAAAATAATCAAAGGAGAAATTATATTAATCAACTTAGTTCTTTAGGAAAAAGGATGCCTGAAGAATCGAACTGATGAACTTCTATTCTCCTGGAAAAATGGAATCACTAATGAGATAAAGCAGTGAGTAGAAAATATACTACCATACATTTCAAACTTGGGTTATCATATCATAAGAAGAATTCAAGGTTAGGTTTCACAATGCATAAACATATGGGTTCATATATAGAATGGATATAAATTTGGTTTGATAGTCATAGATACATATTTATATAGAAATCAAGCAGAGGCTTCCTTACAAGCATGCTTCATATTAAGTAATAATCCTCCTTACAGGCATGCTTTGAATAAAATGAGTAGAGGCTTCCTTACAAGCATACTCTAAGCAGTGGTCCCCTTACGGACAAGCTACATGAAGTGGATCAGACTCCATGACTAGGATTAATACCCTCCCTAGCTAGGGTTTGGATATTATACCTTATTCGTAGGTACAATGTGCACAAAGTCTGATGTTTGCCCCACATCAGTTTGGGGGATTTCTATTTCAAGGTTCATATACATATATCATAAAGAATAATCGAATGGCCAAATTTCATACATATAGTTTAATTATTTAGAAGTATGGTTAACAATAATTCATAATCACTTGGACTTCACAAGGAGATTGAATAACATAGATATACATAGGCTTATAGGACTTTCATATAAATTAGGTATAAGCATAATAGTATATTAAATACTCACCTTAGCTAAAAAGAATGTTATAACTCTCTATAGAAAGATCCACTATCACATCAATTCATCATAACCATCATGGTCCTCATGATTTCCTCTAGGATGAGTTATTAACACATAAACACAAATAATGGAGAATATATCAATTAATACCCTTAGAATTACCATACACATGCTAGACTCATAATTTCTAAGCATATACCCTCCCCAAACATAATTTAATAACAAATGGGAGGAAGAATCAAAAGTAAACCAAAACCCTAACTCACCTCTTCAACAAATGCTTTAAGAAATGGAAGAATGAATGAACAATGCAACCCTAGATCCTTTAGTTGAAGCAATTAATAAAGTCTTTTGGCATTAAATGTGAGTGGGTGAGTGTTCTTTGAGAGAAAATGAGTTTAGAAACTCTGAAGGCTCGTGAAAAATGAAATGGGGCTCTAATTTCCTTTTTAAAGTTGTTTCCCAAATTCTGATCCCGATGGGTCGCGGTCGCGACATGCCCATCGCGGTCGCGATTCCCTTATCGCGGAAGCAACTCAAGCCTTGCGGTCGCTACACGTTACTGTTCATGTGACTATTCACTATGGTGACAATTTCAGGTAGAGAGGTTCGCGGTATGTGTTGTGGTGGCAATACTGAAGCGAAACCAAGGTCGTGGTCGCGACACCCAGATAGCGAGCTTGACTTATGCCCTACAGCTCCACTTTATAATTTAACCTTCATTTCTTAGGGAACTCAATTCACATTCAACCATATACATGATATACACCTAAAAATCATTCATATATTCAATGAGAAGTCTTTACACGAATATACGGGGTATTACATTTCTGCCTAAGCTGCCCTTTCGGGTTTTTAGCTTAGCGAGCATTTTCTTTTTATTATTATTTTATATTTTTTTTTTGTTTTGGCAAAAGAATCAAGTGAGTGATGCAATTAGGCATAGAGAAAAAGAGAATGAGATGATTTGTCATGTGAACAAAAGTGCTTTGTACTATGATTTGGACCGCACCTGAGTCGGCCTGCCTACGTATCCCTTACATCATTTTTTTTGTCATTTTCTTTTAGGGAGAATCAGGTCCACATAGTTCTGATTACAGATGCATTTGAAGATAGAGAAACTAACTGCAGACAATACTTTCAAATCTTTAGTTAGTCCAGATTGTAAGGATCGGGGAATTCGTTCCCATCCACGTCCATGAGGATGACGCCTTCGTCGGATAGAATCTTCTTGAGTATGTGTGGTCCAGGCCATTTTGGTATGAACTTTTCTATTGGGTCATGCACAAGAGATGGATCACTTTTAGGATAAGATTCCCTTCTTGCAACCCTCTGTTCTTTCACCTTTTGTTGAAGTTTCTGGCTAGCTTCTATTGGTAACCTTAAATTTTGTACAAAGCGTCCATTCTCTTTTGGTCGATGGCATTCAGCTACTCATGATGCTCTTTGATTCATTTTGTTTTCATTCTCTGCAGCTCTTGCTTGATGGGCTTAATGTGTGCGTGGGCCAGGATCTTGTGAACTACAACAGTCCATAAGCCCTTCGATAAATGCCTGCTTATCACGATATGCAAATACAATGTATGTGATTTTTGGTTTTTCCTTTGTGCCATATTTAATTGATTCTTTTGCCTTTTTCATTTTTTTATTATTTCATTGATTTTTTTTTATTATTATTATTATTTTTAAAATTTTCATTTTCTTTTTTAGATGTCCTATTCAATGATGAATCAAAAGAAGTAGAGCAAAACAGAAGGTTCAAACTTTTCATTGCTGATAAAAATCCCATTATTATGGGTTACATTGAAGGATAGGCCTGGAAGGCGAAATATAGATTTAGAAAGGAAGACTCGACATATTCAAACTCAGAGAAAAATGCAACAAAAACATACTTAAAATACTCGGACGGACTCAGGGGACTCGACTCAGACTCGGAAGACTCAAACATAGACTCAGACTCAGACAAGGACTGAGACGACTCAAAGGACTCAGACATGGACTGAGAGGACTCGAGGACAACATGGCTGGCACCCTTCTCAAAGTGCCAATTATTGGGTAGAGCTTGGGATTGTTGGATGAGCTCAGTGGTTCAGAAGAGGATTAGTGGCAATATTAGGCTTGGGGGCAATGATGTCTCCATTATCGATGAGGTCCTGAATTCTGTGTCTCAGAGCCTTACATGCGTCGGTCTTGTGCCCTGCTTCTTAGTGATAATCACAATGCTCGTTTGCATTGTAGCCTTTGGGTAATGGGTTTAGAGGAGCTCGTGGTTCAAGGGGCTTAACCAGATGAGCCTCTAGGGCTTTCTTATAAGTAGTGCTAAGGGGCATGCCTAGTTCGGAGAAAGTCCTCATTGATTCTAACCTTATTAGCTGGTGATAAGAGACAGCATTTACGTCCCCCCCCCCATCCTCTTTGGGTGGTGGAGTTGGTGACGTTGGTGGTGTAATTGTTGTTCTTGTGATACCTCGAATTAGAGGATTCATCCTGATTGGATTAAATCCTCGATCTTGGTGGCGATGGCGATGAGAGCTCTGAAGTCTGCGAGATACTGAGTTTGTAGATAAATCTGGTATTGGAGGAGGAGGTTTTTGATGATGATGTCAATCTGCTCTTCTTCCGACGGGCGATTCACTATTTGCGCTTCTTTGGACCTCCACCTCGTAAGGAATGCGGTGAAGGACTCTCATGATATTTGCTTGGTTGTTTCCAGATCTCGGCGAGTGACATCCACCTCGATGTTATGGTGTTATTGTTTGACAAATGTATTGCATATGTCATCCCAAATTTTCTTGTGGTTTTGGTTGAGATCTAGCAACTACTTTACAGCAGCTCCAGTTAGAGATTATTGAAATAACTGAGCAAAGAGCCCGTTATCCACTCTAAATGGTCTCATGGTGCCCACATACATTTTGAGATGAGTCTTGGGGCATGTGGTGCCGTTAAACTTATCCATGACCGGCATTTTGAACTTAGGCGAAAACCTTGCATTCGGGAAGAGAGCTAGAGAGTTGACATCTATCATGTCTTTATGCTTCTTGATATTCTTGAGAGTTCTCTCCATAGCCTCAAAATTTTCCATTAATTTCTTAGCTTCGGGAAATCTAGAGAAGTCCCCACTTTGAAAAAGATTTGTAGCAGAGGAGGGGGCAGTCTAGAGTAGGAGAAGTAGGGGTGTCAAGTGCCTTCCCTTTATCAGTCAGATCGATAATGGGAGGAGTGAAAGTAAGAGCATGGCTTGTTCCAGCCTGAGTGGAAGTGGTCTCGGTATGAGCGGGAGCAGTGGTGGCATTGGTCATTTCCTTGACTTGATTGAGGATGGACTGGTGTTGGGTGTTTAGGGCGTTAGTGAAGTTGGCAAACTAGGTACTGAGAGCATTGGTAAATGTATCGGCCTGAGTTTTAAGTGCAGTAGTGAGTGTGGTTTGGAAGTTTCCTCTTGTTTCTTGAGGAGGCTGGCAAAAAAGGCGTTCATAGCATCTTGGTCAAAGGTGTTTCCCATTGGTACCTTAAAAAAAAAAGGATAAGGAAAGGTAAGAATTTACACTGGGAAAGGATTAACAAATGCAATAGTACATCGGGAAAAGGATTCCCTTCACCGGGTTTATTGGTTGAGCATTTTTGAGTGACGGACCACCGATTTTTGGTTTTACAGGGTGAGAAGACTTTATCTTCAAGTTTCTTATGCATGTATGCATGATAATGTCATGATGTATTTCAAAAAGAGTTTCATGGATCATGCATAAAAAGTCTTGATTATTACAGTATATGGAAACTAAAATCCAAGACTAAGGCAACTATATGCACAAGGGTGAAGGGTAGCTTCATTTAAGGGTCCCCGTTCCACTAGAGCATCGATATACCTAACCACATGTGAGTCAAAAGAGACTCGCATGGGTCCAACAGTACGAATTGCTTGTTACACCACCGAAATGATCGGGGATTCATCGTGAGGTGGAATGCTTTCGCTATCTCCCAACATACTCAAAGAGAGTTGTCGAGCCAATGCTACTCACCATCCAAAATTTTTCCTAAAACTAGAGTTAGGCAAGGAGCCCTTATTATGCAAAATGATGCATGAAAATTAAATTAAACTTAAGTGCCAAATGGAGATTATTTTGGAAAAAATCTTTTAACCAAATAGTAATCCTCTTATTTTTGCTTTCCTTTTATTTTGAAAAAGGGTGGCAACTAGTCCCCAGTGGATTCGCAAACTGTGAGTCCTCACCCAAATGCCCCTCCCCACGCTCGGGAAAAAATGCCTTAAGGAAAGGTGTCACGACCCGCCTTTGAGCCATGAATGTCCTAAGGAATAGGGAGACTTAAGGTCACCTAAACTTGTAGAACACCTTATTACCTTAATTAACTTCCATTAATTACCAGTTATCATTACCCCAGAATCGGAACCATAAATTTCCTTTTATAAATCCCATGCCATAATAACACTTGTGATCAGTTAATTGATACTGAAAATAATTTCCATCCTTTTTACTTTTGAACTCCATTTTCCATTAAATCCCATTGCAGCTCAAATATAATTAAGTGCTTGGACTGTAGCAATTGATATATTATACATCATGCATATCATAATCTAAACTTCAATATTACAGACATTTAAAATCATTGGAGCTCTAGAGAAAAACTTCCGAATAACCATTCATACCATATACCCAATATAGCAGAGCAATCTCCCAAGTGAAAGCTAGGACTTGGAATTTACCTTGCTGACCTGATAACCGGTCCTGAAAAATAAATAATAACTAAGGAGTGAGACAGAGCTCAGTGAGTACATATATAGAATAACAATATTAGAACAAATAATAATAGTTCTCCTTTTTCCATAACGATGATAATCAAAATTGTTCTTATAGAACAAATACCATATTTATAACAATTAATATATCTTTAGCAGAATTCATTCACTTTCTCAGAAATGGTCTGTTTCCCCCATAATCAATTGAGTGGCGGTTTACACCTTGCTCACTCCCAGTTGCCTAGTCACACGTACGACTGATCGGGTCATACGTACTGGGGTCATTAAACCTTTACCAGCTAAAGTTCCATAGGTTCCATTACTATTGTGCAGAAGGTCCGATGTAATGGCCACATCAGAGGGGTATTCTGCTTATCATTTTAATTCATTATAACAATATACCTTTCTATCCATGAATTGATTCAATGGATAACATATTAATAACAATATACCTTTCTATCCATGAATTGATTCAATGGATAATAACACAATAACAATATACATTTCTATCCATGAATTGATTCAATGGATAATAAAACAATAACAATATATATTC
>CATKHJ010190360.1:0-20042 GCA_949750685.1 Vernicia montana
GATAATATATATATATATATATATATATATATATATATATATATATATATATATATATATATATATATATATATATATATGTTGTGTGTCTTAGGATTTTGATTTTTTTACATATACTATTTTTTTTTCCCTTTTAAGTAAATAATTCATATATAATAATAGTAATCTTGGGTTAAAATATATATATATATATATATATATAGTTGTTTTAATTATAATTAATTAGTGCTGTCATTTCACTTGAAAGAGAAAAGATTTATAGAAATGGCAGACAAATGAAAAGTACTCATAGATTAAGAGATCTTAAGCCATAAGCTTGTTGACTATATGTGTTTAGTTTATAATAATTAATTAATTAATGTCATGGAGTGGCAATGAAATTGCATAATATTAAATTAAAAAAAATAATTAATGTCATGGAATCCAATAATTTGATGTCCAAAGTTTCTCCTTCCTTTTTTCTTATTTTCTATTTTTTTTTAATATTTTAATCAGAAATTCTGAATACATATTAAAACTTTACATAAATATAAACTATTTAAAATTACAATGGTCTTAATTAACAACTTATAATTGAAAATTTTAGTTACTACCAATGAGTTTTTGATTCAATGGTGCTGGAGTCGTTTTCAGGGCTGTTAGGTTTCGAATTCAACTCCCAATCAAAGCTAAATTTACAAAAAAAAAAAAAAAAAAAAAAACACTTAGTTACTATTAATTTACCATTTAACAAGATATAAGAGAAGGATAATTTATGAACATTCCCTTACAATTCCATATCACTTTCTCTAGAAAGCAATAGAAAGAAAGAAGAAGTTAGGGGAGAGAGCACTTAATGAGTAAAAATTAATAAATTAGAGACTCACATTAACCTAGAAACCCTTATGGGAATCAAGTTAATTTGATGTCCAATCAAAGTGAAAATATGTATGGTTAGATATAAAATTAGGAGAAAAGACAAAATAAAAGTCTACATCCCAAAATATTTTTCATTATTGATGCTAAATGATAACTATACCTATGTGCCAATAGATAATACAAAATGAGCTACAAATAGAATTAATTCATGATTTTAGAAAATATATATAAATATGCATGGAGATTCGATGAAATTAAGCTTTGTTAATCAATTTGGCCGACAGCAATTCACTAATAATTGGCTAGTGTTGGGTCAATCCTCTTGCATTTATATATAATTTAGGTTAAAAGTAGAATTAGTTCAATTACTCCATTAATATATTAATTAAAAATAATATATGCTTAATTAAATAAATAGAAATGTAAAACTAATGGCATGTAGGATAGATGCTAGCTCTAGTGTTTTTTCTTTTCCTTTTTATTACCATTTTAGTGGTTTAGAAACATCCAATATATATATATATATATATGTAGGATCTATCTATATATGTTATATACCATATCCTTGCTACTAATCATCATTTAGGTTATATTAATAGTAATATTAATTTTTTTTTATTCCGTCAAATGGACCCTATCATGAGTAAGCTGTAATTAAAATAAGAATTTATTCATCAAAGCTTTTTCCTTTTTTTAGTTTTATAATGCTCATCTTAGATTGTGCCTCCTAATATATATATAATATTAATTTCAATTTATTGTAAAATATATTATCTTATTTTAAATGTTGATTATCTGATTACAACAAAGTGCATGCATGTTATATAATATATGATAAATTTAGGTTCGATTAAAGTTAGAATGTTATAATCTCACAATTTAATTTGAAAATAATTTCAATATTATTGGATAAAAATCAATGGAAAATGCATGTTAATTATATATGAGTAACCACATAAATCTTTTTTTTTTTTTTTATGAAAAATTCTTAACCACTCTTGATGTAATTATTGTTATATAATCAAATCAATCACCTATTAATATTTTAAAATTTTATTATAAATATACTCATTATTTTATAAAGTATAAAAATGTGAATACTCTCGTTACATTCATAATTAATTATCATATTAGACTTGATATATACACTAGGTATAGCTAATCCTTTTTAGATAATGCTTCAAGAATTAGGATGTGTAAATATGAATTAATCATTTCATGTTCTTTTCTCTTCTTCTGCTATATATATATATATATATATAAGTGAAGATATATATATATAGTGGTTAAATTAAGGTTTTTTTTTTCTATGTATTTGCAATGATTCTTTGACTTTTTGTGATTTCAATGTCTTCTCGTTATTATTTTAATCCACGTAATTCTCTTAAAAATTAAATTTATATAAAATCACTTTATTATTAATTTCTTTTAATGTCATTGTCATTGTATTTTCTCAATTAAAATTTATATAAATACTATATATAATATATATATATATATATATATATTTTTTTTTTTTTTGAGTTGGTCCACATATAATAAATTTGACTCACATATATTTTTTATATCAATATTTAAAATTATCAAAAAATAATATTTAAATTTAATAATAATAATAATTCATGTATAAAAAATATTTTTAAAAAAATATAAATTAAATAAAAGAAAATATAACTAAAATCACGCAAAGCGTGAGCTGGCAACAAGTAGTAATAATTTGGCAATGAGAATCATTGAAACTTTTTATGTTCTTGATGGATTCTACCTATTCCAATTACTTTTTTAGGTGAAGCAAATTAAGTAAAAATTTTAAAATATGATAAATTTTAACAAATTTATAAAATGTAACTCAATTTTTTAAATCAAATAAATAACTAAGCTATAATTAATAAATTTTGCGAAATCTATCATTAAAATATATCCAAACAAACGAGTTCTAAGAGTTAACTTTTACATACCGTATTTGATTAACAATAATACCCATTTATGCTAAGCTAAAAAATTTACCAAAAAAAAAATAATAACTGTCAAAAATTAAATCTTAAATCAATAAAATTAGTAGTAAATTTACTGATCAATTTAACTAAAAATAACTCTTGAGATTAAAAAATTGCAATTACTTACACATAAAAGAAATTTTACCATTTTCTTTTTCTATAATAAAAGAAATTTTACCATAAAATCAAAGATTGGAAGACTCTTCTGCATTTGGGCAAAAAGTATTAAGTTTCTTGTAGACATACAAATTTTGAAAAAACTTCACTTACATATGTTGGATCAAAATTTAAGATATATACCTCTAAACAATGGAAAAATGAAAATGGAGGAAAAGGGATATTACCTTTTTTTTTTTTTTTTTTTGCCAAACCAGATATATATATATATATATATATAGTAATATATCATTATTACTAAAAGGTCATCCGACAAAAACTTCTAGATAGACTTATATGGTCATAATGTGGTAGCAACAGCTTAAAGAATCTTTAGAATGACTGGAGATTGATAATCCAGTCAATCATAAAAATAAATAAATAATGCTGATATTGTTCTCGGTAGAAATCATTGCCCTAAATTAGTGAAGCCAATTGAGTGCCCACTAGTACTTAATGGATAGCCTGATCATATCAGATGCTTTTGTGATGAGTAAAGGGTAGAAAATAAATGAGAACAAAAATGGTAATGAAACCAAGTATGGAAAATAGCATATTAGCAGTACATATTACATATATGTCGACTTTGAATATTAGATACTGTGAAACAGTAAGTTTTTTCATACTATATAATATAAATTTTCACAAGTACTATTATTTATCCTATTAATTTTTATGAAAAAATTTTACTTATATATTTTTTGTGTATATTTTCATTTTATACACTCAAATGTACTAATATGTAAATGTTATTTAAGAAATTGTTCACTAATATGACTCTTTATAGCATAGTTTTCAAATCCAACCCGATCTTAGAACTCGTGAGGACAAAAAGTCACGAGTCAAGAGCTTCAACTGAGATCGAATTAAGGTTGAATCGTAAATAATTAAATTAATGATATATATTTACTAGGTGAATAATACTATTAATTTTTTTTATTTTCATAGTTATAAAATTAAATTGTGAAGAAAAAAACGGCATGATCGATTTCTGATCTGGTTCTTGATTAAATCGGTTAAACCGATCGGTCCGATCCAATTCTGACAACATAGCTTTATATGTCTATTTTTTAGTTAATTTATCCAGTAAAGAAGAAAAAGAAAATTTGTATTTAAATTGAATTTAAACGGATCTCCCTCTTATAAAATGAAATTCCACCATACATAAAATCAATTTCACATGAGATGATTTATATATATATATATATATATATATATATATATATATATTGACGCAGCGTAAGCAAAAAGGTAAAGCCGTTTTAGGGTTTAGGTTTTTCTGAATATTAATATCTCCCTAAGACAGGCAAAGTAGGAGTTTGAATAGGGGCTCCAAAACCCTAGACAGGATACAAATATGGAAACTGTCAAAAATGGCAGTTTCGAAATATTACACCAGAAAAACAAAATGATTAAAATAAGAAAAGCGCTACAGACGGCGCCTAAATCCGGGATTCCTACCAAAAGTTATAAACAATTAAAAAAGTTTTCATAAATGGAAAAACGGCAAATTTAAGGGCCCAAATGAAGAAATTTGGCCGAAAAACGATGTCGCTCATAGCTAAAGGCGATGACTCGGATCCTTTGGACCATTTTTCTTTGGATCAAGTACTTGCAAGGCCCAAAATCACAGCTGCCTCAGGCCACTATTTCTTCTGCTTGGACCGCTACTTATCTAGACGGCTCAGGAATCCTTCTGCAAAAGCCTCCACGTCAATAATCCACCTATTCTCTCTTCCTGTGTTCAAGCTTTATATAAATTGGAGATAGTAGTGCTCTTTGAAGAAAATATTTTTGAGGTGGCTGAAATTGTTTTAGACTACCTAAGAATTATGAATCTAACTTGCAAATATATGGGTGCTCAGATAATGCATTTGAGTCCTCCTATTAGGTTGCATCATGCTGGTGTAGTTTGCTGCATTTTACTGGTTTGCATTAATCTTGTGCTTTGAAGGGGTTGAGACTAGGGAGCATATCAAATGCAGCTGGATAAGTTTTGCCTCATTTATAAATTAAAAAAAAAAAAAAAACCTTATTAATTGCTCTTTACAATAAATAAATAAGCTACTTTTTTTCATTCTGCAAGCTAATATTCATTTTGGGATTCAAAGTGGCAGGAAAACTGCAAAATTGGAATCCCTAATTCTATTTTAGGAATAAACAGAATGCTTCCATACCTTATTTGATACATGTTTTAATTAGCTTGTACCTAGGGGGAGAGACAGAGACAAAAGAATAATAGTTTTTAAGTTGTCTTGACATAGAGTCTCTATGATTTTTCTCTCTTCTATGTGTTTTTCTCTCAATTTCTATAATCCACCTATTCTCTCTTCATGTGTTCAAGCTTTATGTAAATATGAGATAATAATGATCTTTGAAGAAATTTTTTTTGAGGTGGCTTGAATTATTTTAGGCTTCCTAAGAATTAGGAATCTAACCTGCAAATATAAGAGTGCTCATATAATGCATTTTAGTGCTCCTGTTAGATTGCATCATGCTAGTGTAGTTTGTTGAATTTTATTGGTTTGCATTAATTTGTGCTTTGAAGGGGTTGAGAGCAGAAACTAAATCAAATGCAACAAGATAAGTTTTGCCTCTTTTATTAAAAAAAAAACACCTTATTATCTACTGTGTATAATAAATAAATAAGCTGTTTTTTGCATCCTGCAAGCTATTGTTCATTTTGGAATTCAAAATGGTGGGAAAATTGCAAATTGGAATCCCTAATTTTTTTTAGGAATAAACAAAATGCTTTCATGCCCCATTTGATACATGTTTTAATTATCTTATGCTTGGGGGGGGGGGGGGGGGGGGAGAGGAAAGGAGATAGAGACCAAACAAGCAGAGTTTTTAAATTATCTTGAAGTAGAGTGTCATGACCCAACTTGAGGATCGCGATGGTCCTATGGTATGGGATAACTTAAAATCTCAACAGCATAACAGTTGAACATTAACCATATCCAAAACTCATAACTTGCCCAAGATGACAACCTGCGTAAAAATATATATTTCCAATATTCAACCTTATATCATCACTTCATTTCAATCAATTCACAGAATCTCCTATACACAACTTAACAATCTTAACACATATTCATTCATGAAAAGAAGTTAACATTTCATATATAAATATATAAAAACATATTTTTGAACATACTAGATATATATATACATCTTATACATACAAAAGTAAGTTTAACACTTTAAACTCTAAAACTATACACCATTGGAGCACCTAGATATAACGTCTTCAAAATATTATATTTTACATTAACTTGAAGTTTCTCGATGGAGAAAGAAAGACCGAGAAAGACTATCAACACTTATCTTAAACCTAAAAAATTTAGGGGAGTAAGGTAAGGATAAAACTCAGTGAATAAATAATATATATTATGTACATGACAATGCAAACATATAATGATATTTTAAAAACTTGGTTATCTTAAGTAAGATAGTAGAAATAAAATAATATAATATAATAAAAATGGCCTTGTTCACATATGATAATCAACTTGTAACTTGAACATATTAACGTGATAACTTGAACTTGTACTTGCAACATGAAAAACAAAATTGATCGGGTACTTGCACCCTAGGGCACTTGGCCCTTAGGTGGAATCATGACAAATTTAGCCTTGTTAAGTGAGCTATTATGTGTACATAGCCTGATGGAACTCTCATCAGTAGAGGATTTATGTTGCATTGTTTACATATCCATCTTGTAATAATAAATAAAGAGAAATAATTTCAACTTGTAAATTCATGTTTTCAATGTTCTCATGAGCATGAATTCTCATAATAGTTCATAACTTACAAATATAATCACGAATAATATTATAGAGCTTGATAAATTCATGCAACTTGAAACTTGAACTTCATTCTTATAAAGTTTAATGTAAAAAAACTTATGAATTGATATGTTAAAAATATCACATTTTATTTTCATGAAAACTTGTAATGAATCATGGAATGATAAATCATTTTCAATAGTATGCAACTTAAAGATTTAGAATTTAGAATGAGGGTATGACATATATCATTTACTCACTTAAACACCTTAACTCCTAATATAGCTAGCACAGACAGTATGAAAGTTCGTCCTCTTTAATATTCTCTTCTTTTTCTTGCTTATCCTTATAGTTTAAAATCAATTATCACATTCAAATTCAACACATGAGAATCACTTCAAGTACATCATTAAACTTAATAATCTACTCTTGTTCAATTTTAGATTTACAAACTCTAATCATGAGTTTATAAACCTTCCTCTACTTGAAATTCAATAATTTTAGTTTCTTTTGTCAAAATTATTTGCTTCTTTTTGCATTATAACCTAGACATACATGATTATAATATATCCAAAATTCATCTCAAAATGAGTTATACATAATTCAGGGTGAACCTCTGAAGTATGCTTTGCTCCTGTGCAACGGCAGACTGACATTCCCTTACTATTTTGCTTTCACTTTAAAACGTACATATCTAATGACAAATTCATTTTATAGGCATAAACTAAATACATTGAGGATAAGTCTTTAATGTTTTGAGCTTTAATTAATTCTAACCCTAAGATCCCAAAACAAACAGGTTAGTTCTAAACTGCAGACTGAGTCTGCATTCTGAGACAGATTTGGTTTAGGCCAAATATCTCTTAATCTACTTCGAATTTGGTCAAGCCATTTTATACAAATATACTTGGTATAATTATCTATAACTTTCATGTTTCAGTCAATCTTGGTCAAATTATGATTCTAAGGCCTTTATATAAGGGGTACAAGTTTATGGTCATGCAAATACAGAATATGCTTCCCTTCCCTTTAATTTTATCAACTAAAGTGTTGAGCTAGGATTATGGTTAGGGATTCTTTTCCTTGTTTTTTTCCTAGATCCCATCAGTTCTATATCCAAGTAATTCTTCCCCATATTCATTTAAAATTAAAACACAACATATATGAAAGTCTTATGTTAGCCAATAATCAATCTTTACACCAAACCCTAATGGAAACTTCATCAAATCAAACTAAGCAAGTGTTTTAAGCTTAATCCAACCTTTTCCACTCTTAATCTAGCATATAAATTATCATTCAATCTAAAATAAATCAACCCCTCACCAGACATGTTGGCCGAAATATTTAAGGAAAGAAAAAGGAAGAAAAAGTTCATGAATCAAGTAAATAAGTTAAAATTTACACCTAGAACATCAAAATGAATGGATTTGATAAGAAAATTTACCTTAAATTATCAATCCTCTTGGTTGGGTATGTGCAATGAATTTTTTTTTTTTTTTTTTTTTTTGAAGAGAAGAGAGAATTTTCTTTTCTTTTTAGAGAGAGAAGATGAGGATGGAAAAATGAAGTTAAGAAATTAACTTAAGTAATTTATATTCTTTTTTTGTAAAAGTTGTGGTGGAGGATTATTTTGGTTAATTAGAAATTATAATAAATAATTTAAAATATTTATCTTTGGTAAAAGATGATGATAAAAAGAATTAATTACATGAAATAGAGTATACATTAATTATCAATAATTTTGACTTTCATTAAGAGTGGGGCCAACTTCTCTAATTTCTTTCTCTTTTATTTCTTTCTTTCATAAATAATGAATTAGTAACATTATTTTTCCTATTCTTCTCCTCCAATTATTTATTATTAATTAATCAAATTTTAATCACTACTCAATTAAATTTCAATGTAGGCATACTCATCAAATTCTATAACACAAACACATAATTCCACATTCAATTAAAAAAACTTCACTTATTAGGCACACTTAGGGTTTCGGCTACCTCATCTAATCATGCACACAATTTCGCTTGTTCACTACTCATATTGATCATATTAGGCATACTTTGACTAGGAAAAGTTTAGGGTATTACATAAAATCTCTATATTTTTTCTCTCTTTCTATGTGTTTTTCTTTCAATTTCTATAATTCACATTTTCTCCCTTCATGTGTTCAAGTTTTATGTAAATTGGAGATAGGAGTGCTCATTGGGGAAATTTTTTTTGAGGTGGTTGGAATTGTTTTAGGCTGCCTAAGAATTAGAAATCTAACCTACAAATATGTAGGTGCTCATAATGCATTTGAGTGCTGTTATTAGGTTGCATCATTCTGGTGTAATTTGCTGAATTTTACTGATTTGCATTAATCTTGTGCTTTGAAGGGGCTGAGAGCATAGAACATATTAAATGCAACATGATAAGTTTTGCCTCTTTTATTTATAAAAAAAAAAAACCTTATTAACTGCTCTGTACAATAAATAAATAAGCTGCTTTTTACATCTTGCAAGCTATTATTCATTTTGGGATTCAAAGTGAAAGGAAAACTGCAAATTGGAATCCCTTATTTTGTTTTAGGAATAAACAGAATACTTCCATACCCCATTTGATACATGTTTTAATTAGCTTGTACCTAGGGGAGAGACATAGACTAAACAAGCAGAGTCTTTAAGTTGTCCTTGAAGTAGAGTCTCTATGATGTTTTTTCTCTCTTTTATGTGTTTTTCTCTCAATTTTTATAATCTACCTATTCTCTCTTCCTGAGTTTAATTTTTATGTAAATTGGAGATATGAGTGCTCTTTGGAGAAAAAGTTTTTGAGGTGGTTGGAATTGTCTTAGGCTGCCTAAGAATTATGAATCTAACCTACAAATATGGGGGGGGGGGGGGGCGCTCATATAATGCATTTGAGTGCTCCTATTAGGTTGCATCATGCTGGTGTAGTTTGCTGGATTTTACTCATTTACATTAATCTTGTGCTTTGAAGGGGTTGAGAGCAGAAAGCATATCAAATGCAGCAAGAAAAGTTTTGCATCTTTTATTAAAGAAAACCTTATTAACTGCTTTGTACAATAAATAATTAAGTTGTTTTTTGCATCCTTCAAGCTATTGTCATCACCTTCAACTTTCTCTCTCTCTCTTTCTCTCTCTCTATATATATAAACAACTGTATTTTATCAATAAATACATCTTTCTCAATATTTAATAGATTCAGACAAAAAATTAGATTTACTTTCTAATGAATCTTTTTAAGCTATGCCAAAGAAGATATGAAAAATATTCGCAAGGAAAAATGGGATAAAGAATCAGACAAAAATTAGACTTAATTTTATACTGTTTATTATCCCTTCTAAAAGGCCTATGTGCATTCAAGTCCAAGTATGCCATTTTAAGTAATTTTCAAACTTCTATTTTAAAAGTTGTTTGAAATTTTGTTGAAGAAGGTTTTGTACTTTTGCACATATCAGTTGGTCAAAAAACGAAAGCCTTAAAATCAACTTCAGCATTCAAATTGTAGAAGAGAAAAACCATGACAAATTATTATTTTTCATATAACTAGTTTTTATAGCACATACGATGCAGTGTATATATCTATATATTAACAATGATTATTTCATTAATATTAGTTATGAATATTAATTTTTTAAAATTTATTTTTAAATATAAATATAAGAATAATAGACATTTATTATGAATACTCTATCTATCCACAAATAATAATTTATATTTATTTTAGTACAAAAATTAAGAAATTAATAATATTAATTATTTTAAAATAATGTGATTAATTATAAATATACTAAAAAACATATTTAGAAATAAAAAATAAATTTGACTTAAAAAAAAGTGGACTACTATTATTTTGATATTTCAAAAAAGAAATGTGGACTATGTGGAGGGAATATTATTTGATAAAAAAAAAATCACTGTTAATTTTGAACCATTGTCCAATCACATTTTGAAACTTTTGGAGTTTCTGCTCAAGAATATATTAGGAGGAGCAAGAATATATTAGGAGTGAAAATTTTATATAATTGAGCAAAATTAGAATATGAAGATTGGATAATTATGTCAAATGCAAACAGGTTGATTAGCCAAGATAACAGGAAATTGTATTATATTGTATGATCACATTATTGGTCTTATGGTCTTAGAAACAAAGAAAAAAAAAATAGGAAAAAAAAATCGACTTCAATCCTTCAGTATTCATGACCATAACATTGAAAATCTGCAATTTGTGGACAGTTGTAATTAAATTACTGAATCTTTAAACAAATCGAAACAAGGAATTATATGCATATGCTGGCTATTCTGAACAAACAGGGGCGGAATTACCTTAAAGCTTAGGCGAAGCGATGCATAATGGCAGTAGCTAGTTGACCAAAAGAGTCAATGCTTTCCTCTTCTAATGAATCAAACAACGTGGTTGCTGCTCTCTCCAATGAACATCTAAAAGCTCGACTCAGTGCTTCATCACTCATTGTTTGGAGTTCAACAGCATGCTTGTAATCCATAACATGGACCCTTGGATCTGCTTCACCATTGTACTTTCTCAATGAGGGTGGTTTAAACTTGATGGGCATACGATATTCACTGATGGACTTGGGAAAAGGAGATTTTAGGGCCAGCTTTAGGCTTTTGTCTACACCTTTCTGATTTCAATCTTATTTAAGCTCCTCTAAAAACTTCTTTAGTTTATTTCTCAACTCAACTTCCTCTCTTTTACTCGTCGTCTCCTGTCCTCCCTGGCCTCCTCTTTGTGAAGAAGATTAAGATTCATTCTCATCGTTCCTACGTCCCCTTCTCCTCGAATGTCCTTCATGATCATCCCTTTCTCTAGATCTACCCCTCCTCCTATCATTCCTCCTATTGCTTCGCTCAACGTCATTTCTGGCGTGATCACGTAAGCGTCGATCTCCTCTATCATGCCCTCCCCTATCATGTCCATGCACGCATTCCCTCCTAGGTGGAGGTATATTGATGTCTTCTTCTTCTTCTTCTATAGGCAGGTCTCCTCCCTCTGCACATACTACTTTTGATCTCACCCTTTCTCCTCCTCCTTTAACCATTGCTTGATTTTCTGCTAGTATAGGATCTTTCCTAGTCTGGTCCTCAAAAGTCTGTCGTCATGTTGTCTCCCTTCTAGTTGTTTCAGGAACAATAAGTACAATCTGGCCTAGAGGTGTTTGTTGCTGCTGTTAAGCAGCTTGGATGGCAGAGGCGAGGGTGTTTAAAAGTTGTAGTGCGAGGGTGAGGTTAGGGTTAGAGGTAGTATGAGGAGCAGTACTGGGACCTGAAGAAGTCTACTAAGTGACCAGTGTGCTCAGGAATTGTAGGGAGGCATTTAGGTCTATAGCTGGAGGGGTTTAAGTGTTTATAGGTGGAGGGAGTGATTGTCGAGAGTGTGTAGGGCTTGGAGAACGGTTTGTACCGGAACGAGTCATCTTTCTTGGTTAAAAATGTTTTTTTTTTTCAGGCTATAAAGTGTTTTTATTAGCTTTGCTTAAGGAGCAAGAAATTATGTTGTTTGGCCCATAAAGGAAAGCAAGTATTGCTATCCTCAAAGTGAGAAAAGAATATTTTGTAAAAAAGAGATAAGTTAACGTTTTCCACATACGGTGCCATTTTGATCGGATCTTGATCAAACAAGTTGATTTGGGCTAGATCTCACTAATTGGGCCTTTGAAGAGATAGCCTATAGAGATAAAACATAGTCAAGAGGGCTAGGCCTTTTGCCTGGCAAAGAGCCTGCGATGATCAAGTCAGTAGGGATTAGCCTATTGGCTACCAAAGAAGGAAATTTCTCCTCTTAAGTAAGACTGCTCTAGAGCTTTTTAGTGAGAGAAAGAAGATGAGAGAGATGTAAAATTCAAGCTACTTGTCTCCAAGGTCCCCTTCTCCTTTTTGTATGCCTGGGCCCCTTAGGTACGAGGGGCACTTGAGGAAAATGAGGAATGTCCCTTGATTGGTGGGGTTGGTACATAGGCTCTAAAAACTAAAGGTCTGGACCTGTCTCTTGTCAAGTAGTGGGCGGTTGGTATGTCAGTAGGCATGGGTGAACTGCATAAGCATGACTTTCTGTTGACAAAAGTAGGTTGACGTTAGTATTTAGCGACCTCAGCTTCACTTTGGGAAGCTTATTGAGCAAGTTTCATTAATGTGATGAAGAGCGAAGAGCTTTGGAGAGGGACAAAGAGGGGTTTTCGCCTGATGCCTTGGAAAATGATCCCTTGGGATTGCTCTTCATGGGCATTTTCTTAGATCTTTAACCTTTCTCTGTTGATGATGATACTGTGTCATAGTTGGCTTATTTTGTCTTTAAGCCCATTATTCCATTGACTATTTTTGTCCCTCATCACAATGAATATTTTTAAGCTGTGCCAAATAAGATATGAAAAATATTTGTATATAAATGGGATATTAATGAACCAAACAAAAAGACTTAATTTTCTTATAGTGTTTATTACCCCTTAGCTTCTGAAAAGCCTATGTGCATTCAAGTTCAAGTATGCCATTTTATGTAATTTTCAGACTTTTATTTCGAAAGTTGTTTGAAATTTTGTTGAAGAAGGGTTTTGTACTTTTGCACACATCAGTTGGTCAAAAAACAAAAGGCTTAAAATCAAGTTCAGCATTCAAAATAGTATAAAGTGTGAAACTCAATACAACTCCACTTAAATAAACAATGTAATTAACAGTTAAAAAACCCTAAAATCTTAATTAAAAAAATCAATCAACTTGCTTTTTCACTATGCCATTCAATTTTTTAATAACATTGCACATTAATTAAATAGAAACAAACAAATTTGCTTACCTCTTTTTGAAACCCTAAAGTGCATGTGGGGTATAAGGACCTTTTCTCTTTTACTACAACCTCTGACCTCAACCAACACTTTTACCTAAGCCTCAATGGAAGAATATGTCAAACCTAATGACAAGTTTTAAATTGGTTTTGTCAATGGTTGCTAAGAGTTGTTAATGGCGTAAATGAGAGTGTAGGACAAAAAAAGAGGGGCAACAATAATTGAGGGGTGACAATAATTGAGGGGTAAAGAAAAGCCTTGTAAAAAAATCCTAACTATTTTGGGGGTATAATTACCACCCAATGCTTTTTTTTTTAGTTTTTAATAAAAAAAAAATGTAAGTGGGTCCCACTCGTCCAAGTCAGCGTCAGTTGCAACAAAAAGATGTGGGCCCCACTCATCCACATCAGCTAAACTAACGTCTGTTTGGGCTGGTTATGACATAATGGTTAATTTGGGCCGTTATTGAAAAATAAAGTTCCTATTGGGAACAAAAAAAACATCAAGGGCCACGTGCATAGTTCAGGGGTCTGGATGCGCCTTTTCCCAAGAGAAAAACCATAATAAGTTATTCTTATTGTTTATATGACTAGTTTTTATAGCATGTGGGATGCATATACATCTATATATTAACACGTGATTACTTAGTGTCTATTTGATTTGGCTTTTGGAAGTCAGCTTTTAGTGGCTGAACACTCAACTGTTGAGACAGGGTGTTTGTTAAAAAAATATATATATATTAAAAGCTAGTGATTGTATTTGTAACCACTAGCTTTTAAAATTATAACTAAAGCTCCGTTTGTTTCAAAGAAAATAACTTGTTCTTGGAAAATATTTTCCAAGGAAAACAATTTCTGAAAAAATATTTTCTAAAGAAATATTTTTTTATTGTTTGGTTACAATATTAAAAATTTGTTAAAAAATATTAAAATTTTCAATTTGTAAAATTATAAACATATTTAAACTTATAAGAATTTCATATTTTTAAAATTTTATTATTAAATATAATAAAAAAAATACATAACATTGGTGAATTTGGTGGTCGTCGACGATGGGTGGTCACCGACGTCTGACGATGGTCATTATTGGTCACCAGTAATAAGTATTGGTGATTGGCGGATTAATAAATTTGTATTTATATATTTTTCTTTCATTATAATGAATTTGCCAAAATCTGAAAAATGACTTCTCATTTTGAAAAGAGGAAGTCATTTTCCTTAAAAATGACTTAGTTTTCCATTGACAAGGAAAATATTTTCAGTTGATTAATTTTCCAAAACGTTTCAAACGTCAAAAAAAAATATATATATATTTTTCAGAAAAATATTTTTCGCGAAACAAATG
Source organism: Vernicia montana (assembly GCA_949750685.1). Lineage (NCBI taxonomy): Eukaryota > Viridiplantae > Streptophyta > Magnoliopsida > Malpighiales > Euphorbiaceae > Vernicia > Vernicia montana. The sequence continues at coordinate 14,937 of CATKHJ010190360.1, forward strand.
GAGCCTAAAAGTTAGCTTTTGTATCAAAAGCTAAAATTTGTAGCTTTTGAACTCAAAAGCTAGTTTTTGTATAAAAATGTCATTAAAATTTAAAATAATTATGAAAATACTTACTACTAAATAATAAATATATACATCATTATTTTGATTTTTAAATATTTTAATATCTATATGCATTCTCATAATTAAATACAAATTAATTAAAATATGTAGTTATTATTATTAATATATTTTATGTGGAATATTAAATTATTAATTGCATATACTTAAAATTCATCATAATATATAAAATAATGTTCTTATTCGACATTTTACAATCTAATTAACTCTAATTTCAATCATTAAATTACCTAACATTATACAATTATTTACAACCGCTGACTACTGACAGCTAACCACTCACAATTGACTGCTGGTCGCCCACAACTGACTGCCACCGTTAAATTAAATAGGCCTTTTGTTTTTATTTTTTTTTAGCATGGAAAAGAGGGAATCGAACATAAATAAATTGCCCAAGCCGTATTTGCACATTATTACTCCACTAATATTAGTTATGTATATTATTTTTTTTATTTATATTTAGATATAAATATAAGTATAATAGACATTTATTATGAATACTCCATTTATCCACAAATAATAATTTGTTTTATTTCAAAATTTAAGAAATAAATAATATTAATTATTTTAAAATAATGTGATTAATTGTAAATATATTTAAAAAAAAAAAACTTATTTAGAAATACTATAATAAATTTAACTTAAAAAAAAGTGGAATACTATTTTTTGACATTCCAAAATGGACATGTGAACTACTAATCGTAGACTGAAGGAGTATTTAATTAAAAAAAAAGTATTAAATTACAATTAATCCATTTTTATATTAAATAGGCAAAAAATAGAAAAAATAATTGAAAGGTATTAATCAAAAGTTTAATTAAATGGGTATAATTACAATTAAAATTTTAAATTAGAATAGAATACTCTATTTTAATGGCTAACATGCATTAGCAATAATGACTTCTACTAATGGTTTTTTGTAGTCATTTGGTTTTTGAATTTACTTGCTGGTGTTGGACCAATGTGTCTTCAAACACTACATTTCCACATTTTAAAATCAACTTCTATATTTGCATTCAAGTCCAAGGATGCCATTTTAAGTAACTTTCAGACTTCTATTGAAGAATATTTTGTACTTTTGCACACATCAGTTGATCAAAAAAACAAAAGGCTTAAAATCAAATTCAATATTCAAATTGTAGAAGAGAAAAACCATGACAAGTTATTCTTATTTTTCATATAATTAGTTTTTATAGCACATGCGATGCAGTATATATATCTATATATTAACAGTGATTATTTCATTAATATTAGTTATGTATAATAATTTTTTAAAATTTATATTTAAATATAAATATAAGAATAATAGACATTTTATTATATGAATACTCTATCTATCCATAAATAATGATTTATATTTGTTTTAGTACAAAAATTAAGAAATTAATAGTATTAATTATTTTAAAATAACGAGATTAATTATAAATATACTAAAAAACATATTTATAAAATAAAAAATAAATTTGATTTAAAAAAAAAAAGTGGAATACTATTATGTTGATATTTCATAAAAGAAATGTGGACTATGGAGGGAATATTTGATAAAAAAAAAAAAAAAAAAAACGATGTTAATTTTGAACATTGTCCAATCACATTTTGAACACCAATCATTTCACTTTTGGAGTTTCTGCTCAAGAATATATTAGGAGTGAAAATTTTATATAATTGAGAAAAATTAGAATTTGAAGACTGGATAATTATGCCAAGTGCAAACAGGTTGATTAGGCATGATAACAGGAAATTGTATTATATTATATGATCACATTATTGGTCTTACGGTCTTAGAAACCAAGAAAATTTTTTTTTTGACTTCAATCCTTCCTTCAGTATTCATGACCATAACATTGAAAATCTGCAATTTGTGGACAGTTGTAATTAAATTAGTGAATCTTTAAACAAATGAAAACAAGGAATTATATGCATATATGCTGGTTATTTTGAACAAAGATGCAATCATTCAACATGGACATGAAGAATACATAGAAAATAATAGATGATATTAACTATTATTATGACATTATCTTTTTCTCCCACTTTATTTAAAAGCTATAATAAACTATAAAAAGACATAACTGAAAGCATTGTTTCAAAATTGGCATTATGCGTAGGTTGCAGACTTGCAGTAGGTAGGTCATATGATGGTTAGGGTGGCGGAATTGTGCAGAAGAATAAAAAGAAGAGGAAGACATTGCTGGTTATGAGAGGAGATTAGCTCTCGATTAATTTGGAAAATTATGATTCATTTTATGAATTTGGGGATTTTATTTAAGCCAAAAGTTTTGGGCAGTTTTTTTCTTGCTTATACATGTGGGAGAACTGGCACTAACGGAGCTTAAGTCTTCTTTTGATTTGGACTTATTTGGGTCAAATTAAAAAAAAGTTAGTTTACTTGCACCACCGGAAAAATAAAGGATCTAATTGAGCCGTTTGATAGAATTCAGAGGATTGTTTGTACTTTCCCCATTTTTAGGGATACTAAATCTCCAACCCAGACTATATGGAATTTGCTTTTAGGACAATACTGTTTGTAGATATTTTTGTTATTCACCCACACAAATTGGATTATTTTTTCAAAGCATCAAACTTGGATCGAAAAGCACAACAAAACTATAGAAAAAAGTTATTCGTGTTACATTTGAGTTTCACAATGAATAATTTGTTTGTTAAAGCAGATTAAGCTGACTTTAGTGTTTAGTCATTGATGTGTTCTAATAATAGAAGAATGATTGGGAATTGTCATTAAATTAAATTAAGTTATAAGACATTGGATTTACAATGATCACAGCTCTGATGAAATTTTGTTTGTACATATTTCATGAATTAGACTTCAGAAAGTACAAAGTTCGTTACAAAATTACAATTACGCTCAAATGGTAACGATAATTGAATTTCTCCATATCCGTTGCATGTGAGAATTGTATCAGTAACAGAGGAGAAGTTGATTATAAAAAGGTTCCTTCCAAGCCTGTAAAGAACTATAACAGAGAAAGCCCCTTGAGCATACTACTCTGGGTGAGTCCTTATTTTGTTTGATGAAAGCATGACAAGAGGCGCTTGTATATGACCTGCTCATTGCATACAAATTTTAAGTCTACCAGGAATCAAAGCACTAGTATTCATGGAAAATTGAATATGAATTCTCTTGCACTGGCACTGAGATTACCCATTTTCGCTTATCTCAGTTGGCTCAAATGAAAGCACAAAACTCCATTGAAAATAGTAGCTGTGCGTCTAAAGCATCTTGCATTCTCCTAACAATTGTCAAATCATTGGAATCAATCTACATTACCTTTGATTTATTCAAGGTTGGAAAGGATTTTGAGATCATGTAATCACAATGAAGCCAGTCTCTAGTTTTGAATATTACCTCAAAAGAGTACCGTGATAGTACAGAAATGTCGTCCAACATTCTGTCTTGAGGTTACAAAGTTCAAATAACTTGGTGTAACCTTGTTGAAAGAAATCACCACTACAAGCATAATTAACTCTGACCAGAGCCGGCAGATTCTTCTGCTGCAAAAGCAAATTGCACAAATCCACAGTTCTTAAGTGTGCACAATCTTGTGCACTAAATAAATGCAGAACTTAGATGCCATATCTAATTTAAATTCCTCTTTAAATTAAAGCATTCAAAAAGCATGAGTAGAACACTGATTCAAGTGTCCATACTTATGGAAAGATAGAGATCTAATTGAAATTTGCTTATGTCATTCTACAATTACTAGTTAGCAAACAAAGTCCAACACATGAAATTTGCGGAAAGATGCTCAGACACTATATAGCAGGAACTCCTCCCCTTTTACAACATTATTGTGTAGATGGTCAGGTTATATACAGGCACAAAAGACAACTAAATAGGAAATTAAATGATACAAAAGACCCACTTTTCAATGCCCAGAAACAGTTAATCGAACAGATTGATGTACCAACTCACTTCCTAATCGACTTTCTATATTTCCAGCTCAATCGACTGATCCAATGACACCTAGATTGAAACAGATTGAATTAAAACAGTTAAGTACCATAATTTTGAAAAGTATACAAATTGACCCAAGTTCCTAATGTACCTTACAGTTTCATAATGTACTCCAAGTTCCAAGATATTGACAATCTTTCCATCAAGATAGGACTATTAAGAATTTAAACTTTCATGACTTCAGAAGTATAAGTTTATACATCAGTGTAGTGAAAATTTTCTTTTGTAATTCCTTCCACAAGGATTCAGAAAATACGGAATCTCCTACACAAGCAAATTTTTGATCGAAGTCCAAAATGGCATTTTCCTCAAAGTCCAAAAACATATACTGAAGGAATGAACGACAGGACAATAATTAAAGTAGTTTAAGCAACCATTGGTGATGAATAGTAGAGTTACCTGAACTTTGGTGATGGATTATACAATAGCACATGGAAAGTTGGTCACATACCCTGAACAGGTGGAAATAAAGTGTTAAAACAGAAGCTAATAAAATAATAATGGTGCCTGGATGACCTATAACTGTAAATGGCATGAGAAGTATTGCTGATATAAAAAAGATTTACACCAAAACGTAAGAACTAGCATGCATGAGTTCAATAAACTGTCTTACCAAGCAATTAAATAAAAGGTGTTGAACGTAAAACTGATTGTATCTCTCCAAGTGATCTAAAATCCATTCGAAAGAATAACTCAAACAAAGGAAATCCTAATAACTCATTCAAGTAGAGCTGGAGAGTCATAACTTTATGACAACTTAAGAAAAAGAGGAAAAAAAAAGGCTCACCTGATATCCTTTCCTAAATGGTAGTAATGCAGGCAAGAGAGCAGCAATTAAAGTCATTAATTTAGAATCAACAACATATAAAAAAAGAAAAACTGACATTATCACATTGATTGTTCTCAAAATTCACAATTGGAAACTACATGCTGTTTTTCCCAATTGTAGCTGAATGTGTTTATTTAGAGAGTGGACTTGAGAAAGGTGATTTTAGCATGAATGAAACTTC
>CATKHJ010190381.1:0-29088 GCA_949750685.1 Vernicia montana
TATAGTTTCAATCCGCTTCCTGCTTGGATACAAACTAGAAGACTTCTTTTTTGACTTTGGTCAATGGGCTTGCAAGTATTTTATATTGGGCCGGGCCCAACTTACTTTACTACCCAGTTCGGTATATTTTGTCCCTTATCATAAAGGATTGTGGATGTGGTAAAAAAGAATGTGTTCATGTTTGTTTTTTTTTATGTATTTGATTTTCTTTCTCTAATTTTACTAAAATCTATATCACGGTATAATTGATAATTTAAAAAAATATATTTTAATTGGTAAATTAAAGTTCAAACATTTGTTATTTTTTAGTGAAAGTTCAAATATTATTGATTAAATAAAATACTAAGTAAGGTTAAAGTGTTTATATTTAAAAATACTAAATGATATAGAGTTTTTTTTTTAAAAAAATTATCGAAGAGAGGAATTTAACATTGGTTAATTATATTATTTAAATTTAATGAAAATTCACGTTTATTATCTTTATGATTTCAAATTTTAATTAAATTATTTATATTAAGACAAAATATTAATTATATATCAAAATTAATTAAAAAACAAAAGTAAAAAAGAAATTTCAATAAGAATAACTTGCATAAGTATTGGTGAAATATTTATTCATCCATATAAAAATAATGAATAAAATAATTTTTTATATAAAATAATAATTTCTTAAAAAAAATTTCTTTGAAAGTTGAATTGCATATTAACGATGATGAGAGATAATAATTATTTCTTGAAAATTAAAGTTACTTAAATATAGGGAAAATGAAAAATTTTTAAATTTTTACTAAATTTAATTATAAAAAAAATAAAATTTTAGTCAATGAAAATAATTGTACTTCATTTAATAAATAAAAAAATTATAAAAGTATCATTTTAATTAGCTAGATTATGGTCACATGCTATTATAAAAAAAAAATAAAAAAAAAAAAAAGAAAAAAGAAAAAAAAGTAACCCTAGTTGTGGAATTGTCAGGTGAAGCCTTGAGAAAGGTAATTTGAATTTTGTAATTGTTGACAAAGTAGGATATGGGGATTCCAGAGGATCCATATGAGTATCAAATAAGGACCCACAATTCACAACCATTAGGATTTTGTATATCTATTGTCTTCTGCTGGGAATCATGAGATTTCCTGTCATCTTGTAATTATTAATCCTTTTTCCTATCTTTTTGACCCCAAAAAATGTTTTACATTTTTTTTAAATGTTAAAAATATTATATACATTACAATTAATTTTTAAATTGTAATTAAATAATATTAAAATACATTTACACAATATAAATAGGCAAATTCAAACAATTCATCACCAAAAAATCTCATAATATTAGTGAAATTGAATCTAAAATTTTATATTAGATTATCTGAATTTCAATTTTAATTATTTTACCATTAGATTAAAATATATATATATATTATATTATAGATCCACTTAGGAGGTGGGGTCAATTCCTTTGTGTAAAATGTCAAAAAGCATATATCTTGGAAAGCGGCATGGTTAAATATTTATGTCTTGATATTGATGATTAGTGATGGCCCTACTAGAGTGAACAATCCCAACCGTCCATGTTTCCCACCTCCTTAGCAAAATTACTTTTATGTAGGATTTTGTAGTTACAACTTGTGGTAATTTTTTTTTTTAATTTTTTTGGGAGAGGTAAAGCTAAGAAATATTTCATCCGTTTCACAATGATTGTCATTTTAAAAAAATATACTTAAATTAAGGAAACAATAAATTAAGAATAATTTCAAATTAAATAGATTAATATATTCTTAATTTATCTTTAACTAAAATTTTACCAATAACACTAAGTCAATTAATGTTAATGGTAAATTTGAAAAAAAATCAATTATTCTTACATTGGGTTTGTAAAACGATAATTATACTGAAACAAAATCATTTTTCATAAAAAAAACAGTTATTGTGAAACGGATAGAGTAACAAAAATGGTTGGTTTATTGATCCGTTTAGCAAAGCTCATTAAATAATGTTATGGTTTTTTGCCATCTTAATATATTTATATATTGCAAATCCCTATAATTAGTATTACTCCCTCTGTTTCATATTAAGTGACGTTTAAGAATATTGCATATTAATTAAGAATTGTATTTAATAGATTGATTATATAAATAAAAAGACTATGTTACTCTTAAATTAATTATTTTCATTAAACATATTTTTATCTATTTTCAAATATAAGACAGCTATAAATAAGAGTAAAATTGGTAAAAAGTAATAAATATTTATAAATAATAGCAAAACGTCAAATATTTAAGAATAAAATTTTTCTTCTAAAAAGTCATTTAATATGGAACAGAGGAAGTAAATCAATAAGCAAATTTTTATATTTTACTCCTCCATTACTTAATATGTGACTTTTTAGTAGTTTCACTAGTATTAAGAAATTATTAATTAGGTTAAATTATAGGAAAATCTGACTAAATTACTTTTTTTTAGAAATATTCAAATGAATGGAAAGCTATTAATATGTACAGTAATCACTAGGGGTGATAATATCAAGTACGACACAATAACAAGATATAAATTTAACACGAAATTAGCGAATTTGGATTAAGAGTTATCGTGTTCGTGTTGATTTCGTGTCAATCTGATTATAACACGAAAATAATCATATTGTGTTACGGATTGACCCGTTAACCTGAAAATAATACGTTTAATCCATTAATATTCACGTGTCATATTGTGTTAATACATTTAACTCAATATATTTATGATTTATAAAATATGTATGTATAAATATTGCTTTTAATCTTATTTATAAATTTATAACTAATTATATTTTATGTAATAATATAAATTAATAGGATAAATTTAGTAAATTTGATAATTTTAAATATTAAAATAAAAAAATTAATTAATTTAAAATTTTAAACGTGTTATTCGTGTTGTGTCGTGTTACTTATTAATTAAGTAAATTGTATTCGTGTTTAGATTTTTGACACGATAAATTAATCGTTTCGTATTCGTTTTGACCCTTATCGCGTTGTAGGTGTTGATCAACATGGCCATTAATACGAAATGTCACTTCTAGTAATCACAAAGTAATAGATAACAATTGGGGAAAAAAAAAGTAATAGATAACAAAGAATATGTATAAAATTGGGAAAAAAAAAATTAAAGAATGAAAGGAGTATTAATTACTTTATAAAATTCTTAATCTCTTACATATTGAACAAATAAAAAATTACAATTTGTTCAAATTCACATGCAATTCATAACATTCATTTCAATGATTAATTCTATCAAATTTTCTGACCTAAGAGCCAAGATAAGGTACAACATTCATTAGGAGACGAGGTAAGATATAACATTCATTTATGTGATTGTCAAATTTTATGGAATCTAATAGTTAAGATAAGGTTAAAATTAGGGGCGGATTAAAAAAAAAAAAATCTCAATAGAGGTAATTAATTTTTAAATTTATGCGCAACCATATATACATACGGCTCATAAGTAGGATTAGAGAGAGAAAATATGAGTTATAGCTCTTTTTATTTTTATTTGACTTTATTTTTTATCTAAAAAGTGGTCTAAAATTACAAGTATAATTTTAAAATTATATAAAATATAAAATACTTATAAATTATAATTTAGTAGGGGCAAAGAGGCAAAATTTAGTAAGGATACATTTATGAATATGCATATTTTAATAAAAGAATTTTAAAAGTTAGTGAGGACAGTTGCTCCCACTGTTCCCTTAGTAGATCCGCTCTTGGTTAAATCAAGGGTATATAATAAGTTAATTATATTTTACAATATAAAATAGTTTAAATCATTTAAATTAGATTACCCTTTTTATTATTAATTATTTATATTTTTTTTGTCATTAATTAATGTGAAATTACCCACCACATACATTCTTTATATATTTAACAAATTCAACTCAAAATAAAATGATTCGAAGACAATAAGATAATAATAATAATAATAATAATAAATCGAACCCAAAAGAATCTAATTAATCCCAACCAGTTAGACTAGGGGTGTGCATTATTCGGTTTTAACCGAAAAATCAAACCTAATCGATGAAATTCGATTATTTCGGTAATAGGTAATTTGATTTTCAGTTTAGTTTGATTTTTAATTTCAAAAATTATAAATTTTCAGTTATCAGTTTGGTTATCTTAAAATTGATAACCACAATAATCAAATTTTTATTTATTAATATATTAAATATATTTTTTAACAATAATATATTATTTATAATGAGTTTTTTACTAATAATATTTAATATTTTTAAAAATAAATTTTATTTTTATTTTTATATTAATAATATAGAAATTAATGATATTTAAATTATAAATCAATATTATTTGGTTAATTCGGTTATAACTGATAATCGAACATAAAATATTTAGTTCAATTCGGTTTGGTTATTTTTAATTATTTTATTAATTTCAGTTTAATTCAGTTATTTTTTTAGAATTTTAAATTTTTTTGAATTGAATAATTTTTTTTATTTTTTAAAATACGGAACCATATGAATAATGAAAAAATCCCATGTTTTTATGTTATTTTGTACTGTATAATTACTTTTTTGTGGGGTTTATTTACTTACTTTCGGAGAAAGAATTAATATTTTGTCAATTCTTTTTTTTTTAGTAATAATGTAACAATTCTTTTCGTAAGGAAAAAAAAAAAAAAAAAAAAAAAAAAAAAAAAAAAAAAAAAAAAGCTAGGAGATGATATTCTAGATTAATCTATATCTATTTATTTTATTAGTTAGCGATCTCGGCTGGGTGAACTCAATTCGCATCATTATGCTTGATAAAAAGAATGAGGGAAGCTCCAATAGAAAAATATCGGTTGGGTAAACCGAATGCTGACTCTACCCTTACGTGGGACTGTTTGACATGTGTACCACTAAAGTGGTTGGACTTGCTTAGCAAGAAGGTATATATGCAATGCAAAGACATGACTTTCTCTTAACATGTGATTAAAGATGCAAATATGGAGATGGCGTGAGAATTAAATTCACTCTAAAAATACCGTATGATTAATTTGTCATCATCAATTCCTTTATGGCCTATCAAACCATTCACTTAAATCTTTTTTTCCTAAATAAGATGATACTATATATATATATATATATATATATATATATATATATATATATATATATTTTTTTTTCATCAAAATTTTAATAAAAATAAAAATTATTCAGTGTATTAAATGCATATAAAAATATCACATTTTACGTTAATAATTAAGTGATTATTTTTTTAAATTTATGAAAAATGGACCCACATAACTGTAAAAGCATGCGAAGAAAGAAAGACTCAGGTTATGAGGGATTGTGATGGTGGGCATATGGGTTGATCTTTGATGGCTTATATCAATGAAATGGGAGATCTTCTTTAACTCTTTCTTGCCTTTCTTGATCTCTCAGAATCCTACCCTTTCACATCATCTGCTTCTACTTTTCAGTTTTTATAGGGTGAATCATATAAAAATTTACTAAATTTTTATGATTTGTTAGATGTGATGAGGATGAGCATTCCAACAATACTTCCTATCTTACTTTTTATTTCTATTATATTTTAAATAATTTATTTTTTTTATTTTATCTTATCTAAAAAATGCACATACTCTTACAATATTTCTTATTTCGCTTTTTATTTCATTTTATTATTATTAAATCTATAATTTTATTTATTTATATATAAATTTATAATTTCATTTCCTTACATAAAATTTTTACGGCTAAAAAAATATAATCTTTTTAAAAATATTATTATTGTTATATTGCAATATCATTTATTTTATTCTATATAAAATTTTTACTACTAAAAAAATATAACCTGATATAAAATATTATAACAAACTATTATTATTATTATTATATTATAACTTTATTTCTTATATTTTACATAAAAAAATTACTACTAAAAAAGAATAATTTGATTTAAAATATTATAAAATAATATGATAATAATAATATAGTAATTTAATAATAATAATTTAAAAAATGAAACAAATGAAAGAAGAAAAAAAAATTTAAAATATTGATTTAAGAGCCCATTCTCTCTCCTCAAATTTGAGGAGAGAGAATGGGCTCTTAACAAAATTTATGGAAGCAGAATAAAATATAGAGTTTGTTGGAAAGAAAATAATTAGATATGACTCCATATTTTTTTTTTTAGTAAAGAGACATTTATGAAGTCTTTTGTATATGTCCTGCAGAATTTTTTTTTTGCAGTTGAATACCTAAATTTTTACTTTTTTTTTTCAATAAGAGGTTATTAGCCATATTCAGATTGAAATTCTACCGGAGTACTGACGTGGCATGACACATTACTCTAGTCATCTGACTCATTACGTCACTTCGGATCCACGTCAAATAAATTTTAGTGACCATATTAGAAAAACTATAAAAATTTAGTATTTTTGGGGTAATTTATATTTTTTGTCTTTTGATTCTTTTAATTATTTTTTATTCAAAATGTTCTTTTAATTTTTTAATTTAAAAAAATTCTTTTAATTATGTTCATTAATATTCTTTTAATTCTTTTTTATTTTTTCATCAAAATATGCTTTTAATTATTTCAAGTGAAAATATTATTTTAATTTAAATTTTATTTAATTTTCATAAATTCAAACAATAAAATTTCCCGAAAACATAATCTATGAATCCAAAACCATTGAATATTTTTTTTTTTCATTCAAAAAATTCTTTTAATTTTCTTAAGTGAAAATATTTTTATAATTTAAATTTTAGAAAAAAAATAAGAATTATTTTGCTATATTAAAATTAAAATAAACTGTATATTGATTTGAATATAGAACCATCTAATAGATCTTAAATTTTAATTATTGAATTGTTATCTTTTGTACAATAATTTATATAAATTCTTGAGATTATTTAATAGATATAATAGTTATTAATTTATTAGAAGAATATCTTCTAATTTAGTAAGTTTAAATTAGAAGAATATTTTCACTTAAAAAAATTAAATGAATATTTCGAATGAAAAATACCCAATGATTTTGGATTCATAAATTAATTTTTAAGGAAAATTTATTGTTTGAATTTATGAAAATTAAATAAAATTTAAATTAAAAAAATATTTTCACTTAAAATAATTAAAAGAATGTTTTGATAAAAAAATAAAAAATAATTAAAAGAATATTTTGAATGGGAAAAAAAATAATTAAAAGAATCAAAGTATAAAAAATATAAAGGACTCAAAAAATACCAAACTTTGGGAGTTTTTATAATATGATAACTAAAGTTCATCTGACGTGAATCTGAAATGGCGTGCTGAGTCAGATGGCTGAGATAATATGTCATGCCACATCATCCACTCCAGTTGGATTTTGATTAGAAACTCTTAAGTGACATCTGATTGAAAAAAAAAAAAAAATTAAATATTCGTTTGCAAAAAGATTTTCTTTAGTGATCACATTAAAAAAAAGAAAAAAAAAAAAAAATAAAATTTTGTATTTTTTTTAAATCATTTACCCGTTTTTATACATTCCAACTTGCATGGAAAGACCCGAGAAGTATAAACATATAGTATGTATGTGTTATCAAGGGGTTGGGCTTTTATATATTGATAAATATTATAACTCAATATGAATAAAAAATAAATTCAAATAAATAAAATATCCCCATATATAAAAATAAGATTTGAATTTGAGACCTCTTAAGTTTCATACATAAAAAGAATTACAATTGCTGCTATGATATCAATTAATGTAATACTAGAAAATTAAATTTCTATAGTGGTGAATTTGATATTATTATTACAAATAATAGTAATTTTTAAATAAAAAAATAAGGAATATATTTTTTAAAATTCAATTACTCATTTTGATTATTGTAAACCTTAACAATTCATATTTCATATTTAAAGCATTTTATAAAATTTTGTAGGCCTAATTTTCATGGGTTTAGATTTGAACCATCATTTTATCTCATTTTGTCCCTTGAATCTTGTTGGATTCTCGTAGATTTTCCAAGATTTCCATTCATTTAGATCGCGGTTGAATTTATTTCCACCGGGGGTGATGAAGGTCCTCTCCTCCCATTCCCATCCTTCTATTTCAACAAGTCTAAATTAAGGGGTGTATTCAATTAAAATTTTTAAAGATATTTATAGTTTTTTTTTAAGTGGAATGATTTTTACAGAATTCATAGATTTTTAATTGTGCAGTTTATAAATTTATGAATGATTTTCAAAAATTTTATTTTAAATTTTTTTTTATAAACATTGATAGATTTTTATAGATATTATTAGACTTTCATTGATTTATAATATTTTATATAATGTAATAAATTTATATTTCTCATGTAATTAAAATAAATGCTTAAAATAATAAATAAAAATAGAAGCTCTCAATTAAATAGGAATGACAATGGGGTGGGGCGAGGCGGACGAGTTTTGAGATTTTCATCCCTGCCCCATGAACAGTCGGGGTAAAGGCAGGACAGAGTGGGATAAATCGGATTCGGGGCTGGGACAGAGATTCCCATTTATTTTTTTATAATTTTATTAATGTTAAAACTTCATAATTTATATATTTTGACAAAAATATTATACATATTTATATTAAGTTTTATATATTATTAATTAATATTTAAATAATAATAATAAATTAAATAATCAATAATATAATTTTAAAGAAAACTAATAATTTATATATATATGTAATATGAAATTATAATAAAAATACATATATATTAATTTTATGGAATTGAGGCGGGGCAGGAAGACTCAATCCCATCTCGCCCCATTACTATAGACGGGGCAGAGATTCCCCATCAGATTCGGAGCGGGGACGGATTTTCCATTGAGGCGGAGCGAATTTTATCATCTCTACAATTAAATAATATTGTTCAACCTAAATACCAAATTTATTAAAATAATATTTCAAGAAAAAAATCTAATGTTGATTATTAATAATATTGAAAGGATTCTTCTTTTAGAACGCAAACGTGTAAAGAGGCATAGCTTTCAGTGGTAGCTTTCACCTTTGCTAACCTTTCAGGATATAATAGGCAACAACCAATATGAATGAAAATCCAAAAGCCACAGCCTCTATCCCATCAAAATTTTCTAGGCGTGGAATAGGGTTTTGTATATGCTTTTTACAATTTTTTTTTGGTTTTCAATCTATCAAGGTCAGAAAACATACAAACAAACAACCTTACAAATAAAAATCACCAATAATGAATCTACAAGTTATTGAAAAATGCAAAAATTAAAAGAAAATACCAAATTGTCTTGTTCTTATTGCTCCCTTCTCTCTCTTTCTTAATTGACGGCTATTAGAATCAAAAAGTCTGATGAAATCTTGAGAAAAAGTGAAATTTTTTTTTAAATGTTTTATTTATACTATTACCTAAAAAGTCACCCAAAATATACAAAAATAAATGATTTTTTGAATATCAATTAACTTTTAAAAGTTGTAATTGAATATTCCTATTTTCTATAAACTTTTTAAAAGTCTTTAAAAGTCTATCATTGAATATCTTTTGATTTTTATAGAATTTTTAAAAGTTATTAATGAATACTCATGACTTTTTAAGTCTATAAAAATATTTAATTCTCCTGATCCAATACACCCATGTTAGTTTTGATATATGTGGGTTAATTTTTCATGATTTTAAGTGGTGTTTGATAACACAATTCAACATTTAAAATTAAAATTTTCAGCATTTAATCATTTTAAATTTGTTTGTTAACTACGTATTAAAAGTTTAAATTAAATCAAAAATCACTTAAAATGATAAGTTAAAATTTATACTGAATGTAATAGTTGATTAAATTTTTAAATATTTTTACTATTTAAAAATTATCACTTATTTTATTCAGCACTTAAAATTTAGAACTTAAATTTTCAGCACTTAATCTTCAGTTTTACCAAACACTACCTTATTTTCTAAATATTATTAATCCGCCGACACAAAATAAAAGTATTACTTCAAAAACTGTGAAATGAATCTAAACAAAAAGTTAATCAAATAGATCCATTTAACTTTGGCAAAAGCAAAAAAAAAAAAAAAATCCATTTAAAACAATTTATTAAATAATTTTTATTTTATAAAATCAACGGTATATAATAATATATATATTTTTATTCTTTATTATATATAAATATTCTTTAATAAATAAATATATTTTCAAAATATTTCTGATTTTCAATCACAATTTCTCATTAAATTATAATTTAATTTTTCAATAGACGATTTAATAATTTTAAAAACTTATAGCATGAAAACAATAAAAATAATAAATTTATTAATATTTGTTTTATAATAATAGTTATTGATATTAAAAAGATATATTTATATTTTTAGCAAAATTTAAGTTTAAATTAATGAATATATTCTTTCAAAAAAAAAATTAATGAATTATACTCTCTCAAAAAAAATTAATGAATATAAATTTAATTTAATATAATTTATTAAAAATAAATTCGCTAATGTGTGAATCAGATAGATAAAAACTAACAAAAAAAAATTGCGATTGGATTAACAAATCGACTGTAATATTATTATTATTATTTTTAGTCTATACATCAATCAATATTAAATTTCAAATTCTTCAAGGGTGCACCTCAGACTCGGCCTATTAATATTTAAAAATTATCTGCCAAGTTCTAATCTTAATTGGGTTAACTGTAATATTATTATATTGCAATATATGAGAAATTATTGGATATGTGAACGGGATGCATTGCATGAATAATTTCCTTCGACTCTAAAAATTAGAGTAGCATCTTCTTTGTCCCATCTCTCTCCCTTTAATCTAAACCAAAAAAAAAAAATTCTTTTATTTCAATGCATTACAATCTTAGATTCTAAAATATTAAGATATTTTTTTTTATTATAAAACTAACAATTCAATAACCTAAAAAAAAAACAATTCAATAACCGGATTCTTGCACTGTAGAAAAAAAGAAAAATCGAAAAGTTGTAACTCATTTTCTTTAGAAAATCTACTTAGAATCTCATTGTATAACTTGCTTGTCCAATCTAGTTATTTAAAGGCATTTAGACATATAGACTCAGTAAGAAGACATTCAGTTTAAAAAAAAAAGCAACGAGACTTTAACTTTCTCCAAATCTTATATTTATTGAGCACTTTTTATTAAAGGCAGATATTTTTATGAAGAGGAGATATTATATAGCATAGCTATGCAAATCTTTTAAATTAACGTCGATTTGGACAGTATAGAATTTGAAAAGAGAACAAAATAACAACCGTCATGCCAATTTATTGCCATTCTTCATTTATGGGGCTTGATCCATGGTTGTATATACCTTCTTTTTTTTTTTTTTTATGGAAGTATTAGGAATCATAATAGAATGCTCTATTTAGTTGAGTTGTGTCCCTAATTTTAATGTTATCCTATACCACCATTATTTATGTAATAAATTTCCTCTTTTCCTAAAACAATGTTAGTAATAAACAATCTTTTTAAAGTTAGCCTTTAATAAAGAATGGACATATGAATTAGAAGAGATGTTAATATTTTGTATACATACAAGGAATCCATCTGGGGTTGCAGCATGCAAAACTGGGAAAACCTTCCATTGATGTAGCAAAATTGCAATGGTTTATTGACAGCTCAAAATCTAAGTAGAAGAATTCTTCCTTGCAGTATAGGCTCGGAAAGCTGCCATTCCAACTACGGCAAAAGCAGCCCCAACTGTAATAAATTAAAACAGATCTCAGTAAAGACAATGCACATATAACGAGTCTCATACATGTTTATGGAACTATGCAGAGAGAGAGAGAGAGAGAGGATGAACCTGACATAAACAGAAGAGAGTGACTGACAAGCTGGCGAAAGTACTTGTGTTTCCTCCCAGCCTCAGTTTCAGGAATGTTTAAATGAGGGCGTTCTGCTGCACTTAAAATTCTACAGAACACATTATTCGTTTCTTGCAATTTCATGCTGACAGGAATAGGGGCTTCTATTCCCAATTCCTGACAAACCTGAAGAGGAATTTCAAATTGAAAATAAGAAGAAAAATGAGCCATAGTTACCAGCTTATTCAAACAAGGAATATTCAGTTCTTATATGTACATGTGTTTTGTATATTTTCTTCGCAAGAGAATCATGTGTCAGAGATTGAGTATGCAACGATGATGTAGTCAAGGCCAGAAATGTATACCGCTACTGAATCTTGTACTGCCATTGGATATGGATCCATGTCATCCTTGGCCGCAACAAAAAGGCAGGGCATGCCATAACCACTTTCTTCACCTCGCCTAGCTATCTCCATGAGCATCTCACAAGATCTCGTCCATGAATATTTATCAGAACTGGAAATAGAAATTTCATGTCAGTAAATGTAAGAAGTAACCTAACGCCAACAAATATTGACGGGCAGACATGAGGAGGTACTCATTAAAAGAATTTGGTAGAGAGATGATAAAAAAAAAGGATTATCAAACTACATCAAATTATAATGAATGCATCATATGGCAGATAAGTGAGAGTATCCAGCATCACAGACCTAACAAATGTGAGAATCAAACTTACCTATCGTAGACAAATACAGCAACATCACAGGCTGCCAAGGAGTCTTTATTTGATAAAAATTTCTTCACTCCATCTTCTGGTATCTCTTGCAAAATAAGAGTCTTCTTGTTTCCCTAGACAAATAATTACATGAAAAAGATGACCATACAGCTCAAAGCTGCAACAACCTCAATGAAGACAACATGTATATTTGTCTCTTAGACACCAAATTATAGACATACAATGAACCATAATCTTGTGATTCATTTCTCGCCATGAAACCAAGTTAGAATACTACATATAAAACTACCCAGGTTGACCATTTATACTGCTGCTACTCACCAAAACTTGGTCAACAACATTTGCTGCATAATGCTCTGCTATACTTGGATTGTGAATTGCAAATGGCCTGCAATTGAAATTGGCAGTACAAGCTCAGAATTGCTTAGCTTAAATGAAACAAGAATGAAAAAAAGTGAAAAGCCAATGAAGTCCGAAAGAAACTAGCTACTCCTAGGATGACTTGGAAAAGATAATAAACAATAGATGAAACTATCAAAGAGTATAAACAGATTGAGTTATTTTAAATATTGTAATAGGTTCAGATTAAACACCTTTCCAAAAATGATTGCAAGAAAGCAGACTTTCCAGCGTTTTTAGGACCAAAAACTAAGCAACGAAAAACATTTTTTTCTGTTCGTTGCCTTTTGCGATCCATTGTTCTTCTGCGAGTAACACGGAGTGCTGAAGCAGGATTTCCACCATAGCCAACATATATCAGATTAGCCAAACTGCTCTTTGGATCCAGCAATGTCATAAGATCCCACTGTGGCCACATATTCAAAAGTGACAAATAGCTCAAAATGATTATGAAGTAATGGATTTAAGAGTTCACCAAATAAAAAAAGATTCACATTCATAATTAAAACAATAATGCCAAGTTAGGACATATTTTCCAGACAAATTGGAGAAAATCCCCTTCTATACTGTTCTAATATAATAGCAGGCAAGATAAACTTCCGATCAGCGTCCAAAATATGGCTGCCAAAATTTTCTTCCAATTTACGAAAATTTCATCGTTGTAAGAGATTCATGTGAAAACAACATCATCTCACATGAAATATACAATAAAGAAAAGATTTTAACATATCACAGAGATTAAGGTTGCCACTGAGTAAAATATATTAGGATGCCTTATGGCTGCCTAGGAAGAGAAAGAATTAAAGAAAGAAAAGTGGGGAACTCACCTCAGATAGGAAACCCTTAAGGGTTAAATTCCTCTGTGTTGTTCTCTCTGCAGCATCCTTGTAAGGAGCCTCATTCCAAGGACTGAAATATAGAAAGGAGCAACACATATGAGAAAACATATACTGCAAAAATCATATTGGAGCCATTTACAAGATCCTAGCATCACAAGTTGTAAAACAAACAATCGGAAAGATATAGTAAGCAGTCATTAGTTCCAGTTGATATGTGGTACATATATAAGATATATAAATCAGAACTGTTGATTTACACTAATTTAACTGTTGATTTAAATCAGAACAATATGTAAAATTAACCGAAATGTCTACTATGAATCTCACTTATGTCAACAGATGGTACTATATCAGTTATTAAATTATAGAATTGTATTTTTAATGTGTAAGAATTTATCTCATTTGATATTGGATGGTGTAATTACATAATGGATATATATAAGACATACTTATTTCTTTTATTGTTTCTAATTTCATTTGTTTGTCTTTTTTTGGCAAACCATTTAAGGAAAAAAAAAGAAGATAAATCCATAGTAATTCAATTTAGTTTGCTTTGGTATGCCATACTAAACAATTCAGTTTTGTTTGAATATTTTATAGTTGCAACTTAAAAGTTTAGCATGAAATTTTTATTTTAACTGCTCCAAACTGATCCATGCAATGTCTCCTTCATACAGTAACAGCAAGCATGTATGCAAGTGTTTAAACAAAAATCTGTTGGCATGACACAAATTTATTAAAAAAATAGAAATGAAATCTCTACATTTCATATTTTTGGCCAACTATTATTTCTCCTTCTTGTGAAGATTTCTGTGAAAAGTTACAACCTAAAGGCATCAAAAGTCTCACTCCTAAAACTCCACATGATAAATATCAATATTAGCAATTACAAGGTAAAATCCATCTTTCTAAATGCTTCATATCTTCAGGCTTTAGTGTATTACTAATTTGACAGAAGATAAATCTGTGATAGTATGGTGAAATTGCTATTTCAGTGATAAGGGCAATAACATTGCATGTTCTAACAACTAAACAAATGAGTATATGGCCACATGTGAGTGGATTCACTACACATACAAAAATAACTTTGCACCCAACTGAGATAAGCCAGTGTTATTATTGTTTGTCCCCTTCAGGTCGCTGACTGAAACTTGCACAAAGTATTGATCCACTGTCAACCATAAGCAAGTATAAAATAGCAAACTATAATGATCAACTAAGAGAAACAAGAAAATATCTAGAGCACAAAATTTTGAAAATCATAACTCGTTGAGTCAAGGATAAAACTAGATAAATAAACTTACTTTTCTGGAGCAGTTGAAAATAGCTCATCAAGCTCAGCAGGTCGTAGGGCTCCATGCTAGTAAATGCCAAGAGCGACACATTAGTGCTTTTTCAAGAACTTGATAGATTAAATAAAAAAAAAAAAAAAAAGTAAAAAGTAAAAACCTAGAATGGAACAAAATGAAAATATAAGCATCTGGCAAATATTAATACTTACATTATCAATATCAAACAATCGGAAGATCCCACGAAGAAACTCCACAGCTTCATTAGTCAGCTCTATACTCTACAAAAAATGACAGCTAAGAGGTAATTATTTGACACTCTAAAAGGAGAAGTTGTCATAGAAGGGCATAGATAAGTTTTCAACACCAAACAACATATATAGTTATAGTGAACCCATACTTTTTCATGATATTTTAAATGGGGGCATGTATTGGCAGAACCACAAACTTAATAAATTTAAATACTTATTGAAGGTAATTAAATAGTTAAAATGCATAGTAGTACAACAATGCAGCACAAAGAAGCGTTCTTCCTTGAATCATTCATGTAGCAGGATACAAATATGATTGAAACCAGCAGAATGGATCACTATGCCCCCTCTTGAATTAATTTAAGCAGTACAACAGCAGATGGTACTCTCTTTATTCAACCATTATGAGCTAAAAGAGGGGTGCCTCAATAGTCAAGAAACAGTAAATGTGGAAGGAACAGAAAATAATGTGCTCCAAGCAATGTATCAGACTGCTCCATTTTACCAAGTTTCCTTTTTTATTTTTAATTTATTATCAACATTTGAAACGGTTCTACAAATGTAAATCTATCTCAAAAGAACTATCCACAAAATTTAAAAATTTTCAAGACCGAGTAATGATTTTTGTATCTGTCAGTAACAAATAAAAGCTAGAGCACAATCAAACTTCACAACCAACCAACCCAAAAGCAAAATCTAAGAAAGGTTTCCTGTCATTAAGTGATACCTGATCAGGATAATGCTTAGATGGAACAGGGAGAAGATCATCTCTGAGTTTTAATTCATCATTATAGCCAAATTTTCTCAAAACAGCCCAAGTTGTTTCAAGTCGCCCTTTATCTATGAAAAGAGCATGGAGAAAAAGAAATCCTTCAAGTGTAAGACCAAGGTCATTAACACCTTCTTTCTTCTTTTCTTGTACAACTCTTCTCACACCCACTATTTCAGCAGGCTGCAGTGGAGCATTAAAACACTTAACCTGTTTACAAGTATTACAATGTGTCAGATTCCCCAAAAAGAGAGGAAAATAACAATATAAAGAGGACTAAAAGTATGAAAAAAAACCTGAAAGTCATTCAACTCTACATCGTTGAGTGCACCATCCATGTCATGATCACAAAGAAGAAATATCCTTCTCAATGCCCTTTCACATCGAGGTTTTAAAGTTTGATTTTCTTGGTCAAACAATGGACTTGTAGGATGAAGAACAGCTTTTTGAGCAAAATAAAAAACATCTGGGACCTAAAAACAATAGAGTTCAATTCTTATAATTTAACCTTTTATACTTCTAAATTCTAATACGGAAGCTTGAATAAGAAAATGGTACATTATGGAAAATTTACACTATTGAATAGAAAGGTTGAAGAAAGGAAATGTAATCCATGCTAGGTAGACATGGCTCTTCAGTCTCATTGGTTATGAGAATTGACTTCTGATATGTTCTCTTTCTACTTCATGCTTTTTTATCCTCAAGGAATGAGATTTCATTATATCTTAGGCTGCCATTTTTAACTTGTAACTCACCACTCTAAAAAGAAAAAAAATAGTGAACAACCATGGACAATATTTAAAAATATTGCCGACACAGACCTAAAGTCTACAGTTTTAAGTGAATCAGCAGGGTTTGAAACTGAGAAACCTCTTAACATATTGATAAATGCACTAACATAACATAACTTTTTTTTTTGGGGGTCGTAGATAGCATATACATGACCATAGATAACCTTACAATGTCAAAATACCAAACAAACTAACTAGGAAAAGGCCTCAGCCTTAAGTGCTTTTATCAACAAATTTAAAAGTTGAGGATAACATACTTGCATAAGTGTAACTGCAGAACATTCTATACATGTCTCAATTTCCCTATACCGTTGCATGATTGGTCCCATGACCTGCTCCAAGCTAATCGGATGACTGTCATCTCGCAAATCTAGCTTGCAACCAACCACAATAATCGGTGCCTTGATCTTTATAGAAGAATAAAAGGAAATTATCAGTAAACACAGAAGATACAACAGTCTCATACTAACAAAGTTGATAATGTGAATTGCAAAGTACCTCTAATCGCCGGATTTCCTCAAGCCAAACACTACTCAAACGACTGAGTGTCAGAGGTTGATCACAAGCATAAGTTAACACCACCACATCAGCTCGCTTCAATTCGTCAATGAGCTTGCCTCTATTCTCCGAGCTATAAGTACAAAACATTGTCCATATGACCATATTACGCATCAAACTGAATCCAAATAACCGCAGCAACAATATTTGCAATACTCGCAATATATATACATATAAATAGAGAAAGAGGCTATGGGCATACGCAGAAGGAGTATCGATGATGGTGATAGGGACACCGTCGGGGAAGAAATCAGCGGGAATGCGAGTAGGAGGAAGCACATGAGCAACGTTCTCGGGAAAAGACTCGGTTGCGGCGGCGGCAATCAAGCTTGATTTTCCGGTGAAACGATCGCCTGCGACCACGACTCTCACGCCGGTCCTACCACCGGAGGCAGAGTTCCCGCCTGGCATCGAAACTTTGAAGAGACACAAAGTGCGAACCAATATTAATAATAAATAAATAAATAATAAAAAGTGAGATTAGTGAATATGCGTGTGGGCAATAAGTTCTTTCTTCGTTGGAGTGGGGTCTTGAATTTGGGAATTTTCTCAGTTGTATTGGTCTGGGCCTCCAGGCCCAACTTAAGTAACTATCCCTTCTGGCCCTATAACTCCAAGATTATACTGCCAAATTATCTATCCAAGAGTGGAAGACTAGCTCGTTTAGGAAATGTTGCTCCGGTCCGTTCGAGTAAGAGAAACCCTTGCGGCCGCCTCTCGCCACTTCTCGGGGCAAGCGGCGGCGGAGGCGGAGAAGGCAATTAAGAGCGGAGGCTCAGCCGTGAGAACAGGTGGCGGGGGAGACACGCTGGGAAGGAGACTGTTCAGCTTGGTGTACACGAAACGCAGTGCCGTAATTACTATACGGAAGTGGAAATCAGAGGGTCACACAGTGCAGAAGTATCAACTTAATCGGATCGTTAGAGAGCTCCGAAAGCTTAAGCGGTACAAGCACGCCCTCGAGGTCTGGTTGCCTCTACTCTTGTTCTTAAATCTTAAATGTAGTTGTTTAAATTCAATCTTAGTATTTGGTTCCCTGGAAATATAGTAGTTTAGTCTGTTAAATTTTGCAACTTTAATCTTATTAAATTCAATGTATGAATCTGAATATCTGATTCTGAAAACTTTTTATATTTTAGATATGAGTGTATAGTGTTTTTGGACTCTGATTTTGAGGTTTTTATATATTAGAATGTTTTATTGTGTTTTTATTTGGGTAGGTTTGCGAGTGGATGACACAAGAGCAAGATATCAAGCTCTTGCCAGGTGACTATGCTCTGCATTTGGACTTGATTGCAAAGGTTCGTGGGCTAACAAGTGCAGAAAAGTTTTTTGAAGATCTCCCTGATGAAATGAGAGGCTGGCAAACCTGTACTGCTCTTCTTCATACTTATGTCCAGTATAAGTTGCTTGAAAAAGCTGAGGCTTTGATGGAGAAAATGTCCGAATGTAGTTTCTTGAAGAACCCCCTTCCTTACAACCACATGTTATCTCTGTATGTTGCAAATGGGCAATTGGAGAAGGCTTCTGGAGTCATCAAGGAATTGAAGAAAAACACTTCACCGGATGTTGTTACTTATAATCTGTGGCTGAGTGCATGTGCCTTATTGAATGATGTAGAAACTGCAAAAAAAGTTCTTTTGGAGCTGAAAAAGGAAAAAGTAGATCCAGACTGGATAACATATAGCACATTAACCAACTTATATGTGAAAAATCAACTCCTTGAAGATGCAGCAACTACTGTGAAAGAGATGGAGAAAAGGGCTTCAAAGAAAAATCGACTCGCTTATTCTTCTCTCCTCAGTTTGCATACAAACATGGGAAATAAGGATGGGATACATCGAATCTGGAATAAGATGAAATCATACTTTCGCAAAATGAATGATGCTGAATATACTTGTATGATGTCTTCCCTTGTGAAGCTTGGGGAGATTGAAAAGGCAGAGAATCTTTACACTGAGTGGGAGTCAGTTTCTGGAACTGGTGATCCTCAGGTGCCAAACATACTTCTTGCTGCTTACATCAACAGAAGCCAGATGGAAGAAGCTGAAAAATTTCACGATCATATGGTGCAAAAAGGCATTCATCCTTGTTACACTACTTGGGAGCTTCTTACATGGGGTCATTTGAAAAAAAAGCAGACGGAAAAAGTTTTAGATTATTTTAAGAAAGCTATTAGTAGTGTTAAAACATGGAATCTTGACAAAAGGTTGGTTAGAGAAATATCTAAGAATCTCGAGGAGAAAGGGAATACTGAAGGAGCAGAGGAATTTTTGGTTATGCTTCGGAATGCTGGCCATGTGAGTACAGAGATATATAATTCTCTTCTAAGAACTTACGCAAAAGCAGGTAAAATGCCCCTGATAGTAGCAGAGCGCATGGAGAAAGATAATATTGAGTTGGATGAAGAAACACATAGGCTCATACAAACTACTAGTAACATGTGTGTGAGTGAAGTTTCAAGTTTTGTGTCTTGATGAAACAGAAATTTTTTACTTTGTCAGCTAACTGGAGTATTAGGAAGTTTGGTTTTTATAATATCTTTGTTCAGTTTGATTATTGCTGATGTCAATGGGTGACAATTCAAGAAGTTAATGACAAACAGGCACACAAGATTGTGGTCCGTGCACCTTGAATTTAATTGCAGATATAAGAATTCTTTCAGATTGAATGAAGGGCAGATATCCTCCTCACTCTTGTCTGGACAACACTTTGGTCTATTCTTTGGAGGGAGATAAAAGTAGTGGAAACTCATTTTTGCTAGATTTTTCTGCACCCAAATCCCCTTGCAAAGTGTTAAAAGGTGTTGAGGTTCTGCTGTTCTGGGTATGGGTAAGGTTACAAAAGAAGAAGATAGTTAATAGACATGGTTTACTTGTTTTAGATGTTCATATCAGGAACTCTAGGAGATGACATTGAACTAAAAATCATATGATATTGTATGGAATCATAAAGGCAGCTTCCCTGGACATTTACTATACTTTGTATCTCATTTTTTGCATCAATGGAAACTCGCCCAGCTCACAAACTTGGCCAGAATGTCAGAAGCTTCAAATGATGGAGCAGTGTTATGGTCTAGGCCAATATCAGGCTGGTTAAAATGCAATGTGGATGCAGCAAATTTCCAAAGACAGGGATATAGCGCTTATGGCTGTATTCTTTGAAATGCAGCAGGTGAGTTCTTATCAGCAAAACATAGTGCTTTTTCTGGGATTTATGATCCAAAGTTGGCAGAGGCTCTTGGGTTTATAGAGGCGTTGAGCTGGCTTAGTTTTGATTCAGGCATTGGGTCGGCAACAAAGTAATTTATCATATTTTGATTCAATTGTGGCAGATTACTCACATTGGTTTTGTCTTGTGAAGTTGTTTTTGTTAAAAGATCAGCGAATTCTGCAGCTCATTGTCTTGCTAGAGCAGTAAATTCTAAGTTTGTTCTTGAGATCCTCCCTCTCTAATTGATGTTATGTTAAAGGATATGCAATAAAATTTCTCTTTTATTATCAGGAAAAAAAAAATTCTTAAGCAGCATCTTAGACCTGTCAAGCCCGTCAGCGTCAATCTGTTGGCATCAATGGTAATTTTTTTTTCCTGATTGCTTATCATGATTGAGCAACAATTTTGTAGTTTGGATTCTGGCATAGTTATTTCAATATTCATTATTCAACAAGCTTGTAAACAAAAAGAATTGTAGCTTTTTCTTTAGCTGAACTAAATGCTAGCTTTCCCTATGGATATACAATTATACAGGTTGTTTATTCAAAGGAGTAAGAATCAAATTGTGTCATTCAAAACCCACGTATATGTATATATATTAGAAATATTTTGAAGGGGAATGAGCATTAAGGTTTGAATCCCTAATTTCATTTACTACTTTGATAGGATGATTTAATCACTAGATTAGATCAACGTATGAGGCGGCAATCTTTTTTTCATGACTTGCTAATAACAATTTTGAACATGAACAAAAAAAAAAAAGGTTAAAACATTAGGGTGCTTTGCAAATTGTGAGTAGAGAGAAGCAAGCCTCTTCCCTTCACCTCTAATTTTCAAAATTTCCAACGAAACTACTGAAAATTGTACTTTTTTTCTTTTCAATTTTAAATGGTATAACATTTGATTTTTTTTGGAAAGAAATTAGTTATAGAAGAAAACTTGTTGGCCAGAGACATTCCAAAGTCCAAACAACACAGACAAACAAAGCATATAAGAACTATAAAAGTAGTTGATCAATATTGCCAAATCTTCCATTACCTTCCTGGTAAAGCAGATCAGGTTAGTCCTAATATCATAACCCTATATATATATATATAAAATAAAAAAGAAAAGTGTTCCTTTCCTCTTGACACTTGTACATATGTTAAATTAATTGTCTGTGGTGCAGGTACCACATTCCCAAACCAAACATTTCTAAAAAAGTTTGAGTTTTGTGGGTTGGTGTGGGTGGTTAAGACTTAAGAAGAAGAGGTACAACCTGTTTTTAGATATCTATAATTAAATATCCAGATTAGGAGTCATAAAAATAATAATAATAAACAACTTATTCAAGTTATTTCAACTTATAAAGTGAATTTACTCATTATCTTTTGAAATCAATATTTAAAAGATGATTTTTAAATAATATAGACCGAATATATATTTTGACATTTATATTTTTACAAAAAAATCGTGACATTCTCAACTTTTAAAACAATCTATTTAACCCTTCAACTTTTTAAAATAACCTATTTAACCTCTTAATTTTTCAATTTTGTATATATTTAACACAAAAAAAAAACACACATTTTAGCGAGTTAAATCACCAAGAGATTTAATTAGAAAGAAATGTTATTAAAATGATAAGAAATAAAATTTAGAGTCAAAGAGAGGGAGAGATGTGAATGACTATTAAATTTGACTATTAAAATATTCAATTTTTTTTTTTTTACATGTATACGTAAGTAAGCGTGTTTACATGCATTCAAATTCACAGGTTTATGAGTATTGGAGTGTTGAATGTATACAAAATTAAAAAATATATGATTTAAATAAGTCATTTTAAAAGATCAAGATACCACAATACCTTTTTATAAAGTTCAGGGATTAAATTATGCATTCAGCCAATAATATATATAAATGTGAGAATACTCTTTTAAAAAAAAAAAATTAATCTCTTATATATATATATTAATCGAAGAAAAACCTTAATACTAATAATCACTCTACAGCCATCACCTGTAACCTGCAAGGCTGCAACTTCAACTGATCAACAATCATGGCTATTTGAGTAAAAAAAAAAAAAACGTAATATCTATTTTCAAATTCAAATTAATTTTTTTAAGAAAATAATAAAATTTTCTAGAACATGTTTTTATACGTATGGATGAATGGAGCAGTAGACATTACGTGAGCACTGCAACAACACAAATACAAAGAGGGGTTTACCCAACCCAACCCAACCAACGTCCACGTCTTATATTGGTTCTAAATTATGATCCCTATTATTATTATTATCTGATAACTTGTAAATTAATTTCTAATCTGCGAATATGTTTGAATTTGAGATCAAATCTGCGGGGTCTTCCGGTAGTCACATTGGTAACATTTCGACGACCATGTTAGAATCAAGATACGAAGTAATTAAAACAAAAGTAAATTATAAAAAAATGATCATTCCTCCGCATTATGCCTCAGTATATATAGTGCTTTCATCATTAATCTTACTGCCGGGCTCCCCATTCTGGAGAGGAAGAGTTGGACTAGGAGTGGGATGCTTGGCTGAGCTCTCATACCCTTTAAGTAGAATGTAGCAGTTGTCTTCATATGCTTCTGGCTCATCTTTTCTTTGTAGGTGTTTGTTCACCTTATTCATTTCGACTCACCAGACCCCTGAATATTTTCCCTGTTATCATTATCTATTAGTTAACACAATAGATTTGAAAACAGTAGTATTTGCTCACTAACTAATGATTTATGGATTTTTTTTTTTTAATAAATTTAATTTCGATTGAAACTCAAATTTAAAACTTCTCTTAACAACTCAAGTTGAGTTGAAAGATTCTGATTAATTTACGGATACATAAGAGTTTTAATTGGTAAATTAGTAAATTAAGAACTCAATCCAACAAAAAAACAAAGAAACCGATAAATACTTTTAAATAATAACAAACATAACATGGTTTTTTTTTCTCGAAAAACCTAGGTAGCGCATCTGTTTCTACCAGTACCAATAGCCTTGTTTGTTCCTGTTATATATTTTTATGTATTTTTTTCATTGTTTTTATGTGATTCATTGATTTTATGTAAATTTATATGTTTTATTTATGTAATCATAATTTAGGAACCATCCAAACAAGATCCTAATATTCATTAAGTTTTGTTATGATATTATTTGGATTTTTTTAAATTATAATTATATAAAGTATATATATAATTATAATAAAATTATATAAAATCACTTAATTACATTAAACAAATAAAATATATATATATATAAAAGGAATGTAGCAAAATTAAACAAGACCCTGCTACAATGTTAGGTATGACGATCCTGTAAAGAGTAATAGATGCGACACCTAGCAGCACTTTTTTTTTTTTTTTTTTTTTTTTTTTAAAGGAATGCGTGATTTCTAGTCGAAAATCAAGATTAATTAATTAATAAATAAGAGTGACAAAAATAAAACACCAAAAATTAAAAACGGTAATTTTTTAATTAATAGAGAGGAAACTGTTATACACGCGCTTAAGAAGAAGGTGGAGATTATATTGCACTAAAAGGCCCCACCATCTATATTTTTCTCTCCCCACCTTTCCACGTAACTATTTAGTTAAGTTGCAGGTTAGAAGTTGGAGCCTAAAACCCCTTCCCATCTCTCTCTCTATCTCTGCCCTCCTAAAACAACAAAGAAACTCAAAACAAGAAGGAACCTGAAACAATAATAACTCTCTTTCTTTCTTGTGTGTCTGTGGGTGTGGGTGTTCAATGGCTTGTAATGAAGAAGGAGAAGTTGGGTTCGAAGAAGGAATACCATGGCTACCATCTCATGTTCTAGATGAAGCAATATGGGAAACAAAGGTAGTAGTTAATCACTTTTTTTTTTTTTTGTTCACCTTTGTTTTTGCCTCTTTATATCTCTGTTTTAGGGTCTAATAATCACTAATGGCTTCTTTCCATTTACTTCAGTTTTTGGTTTACTCTTATTATTATTATATACGCTCTGTTTCTTATTATAGGAATATTGCAATAAGCACCAAGAGCTCCATCATCAATATCCTAGTCTTACTAAATTGCCTCTTCTACAGCCACACCAATTGGTATATATATCTTTCTTCTTGTTTCAATGAATTTTGATTCGATGGTAATCGAATTGTTTCAAGAGTTTTCCTGTGTGATTTTTTTAGAAATTAATACCATAAGCATCACTTATTGGTAATATGAAATTGAGTGTAAATGACTTGCTTGTTAAGAAAGGAAACTGAGCTAAATATATGTAAATGTTAGATTTGTCATCATAATTACCTAGTAGGCAAACATCAATTCTTACTATTTTTGGGCTGATAACTGTCGGTGAGGATGGTGTCACTTCAAGTGGTGGTAATTAGGCATCTATATATTTTGGATGGATACACGCATAATAGACTGCCATGCTTTGGCCTATTTTCTTATAATCTTATTCATTTATGCAATTATTGAAAAGTTGGATGAATCCCTTTGTTTGCAAGTAACGTTAAATTATTAATTTACTTATAAGTATGGTGTATAAATTATTAATTTACTTGTAAGTATGTTGTATATATGCATAGTCCTTTCACATAAAATGAAAATTATTCTTACTAATGATCTCTCCTCAATAAAATAAGGTGCTATGGTTGTAATTTGTAAGTAAATAAACTTAAAGTCTAATAAGAAATTTTCCCAAAAAGTAGAATGATTATTTAGAATAAAATATAATATACCAGAGAGTGAAATCTTCGTTTTGAAGATTTATACGAGTAATTAGGTACGCTTAAATATATATTATTGATGATTTTTCCTCTAGCAGATGCAAGTAATGAGCATTAGTTCATAGAAATATCCAAAGCTTAACTTTTATCTTTTTCAAAACTTACGTTGGACTTAATTAGGCTTTCTAGAGTAGTTGATTTAAGTCTGATTGTTAAATTGTTTCCATTAGATTTCTATATATATATATCTAACTAATAATTTTTGTTTTGTTAACAAGAAATCTTGTATATGCTCTTTTCTAAAACCAGTTTTGCTAAATAATAGAAGGGAAACATTGATGATTTCTTTCAGGCTGGTTTTCTTGTAGTAATGAAACTGATTTTTCCTCACCTGCATGTTTCTCAGCGCTCAAAATCCAGTCCAAGACCTCATTGTAGAACAAGGTACCCTACTAATTGGGCATCAGGAGGACCCGGAATGCAAGCTATTTTTCTAGATTCTGGACAAAAATCATGTGGAACTGGAGTTTTTCTTCCTAGAAGGGCAGGCTCCAACTTGCAATCTGGCAAGAAGCCAGGTACTATATGTAAATTATAAACTTATAGAATACATGATAAAGCACCGAGTGAAAATGAAATGAAGTTAACATGAACTACAGAACTAAACAGGCATTAAGAATATTCGTGTTGTTACTGATGTTTGCAATAACTTTGCAGCTTGTTCTCCTGTTCTTCTACCTGCACGCGTTGTTCAAGCTCTCAACCTCAATGTCCATGAAATTGGCCTGCAAATATCACGCCGCCATGGTTATTCTTGATAATTTTACTTCCTTGTCTATTATATGTTGCTTTTTTGTGCAATGGGATTGATATATTTTCGATGTCATGCAGATGCCAAGAATAACTCAAAAGGTGGAGACTGTAATTCAAAAAAAAATAAAAATGGCAAGGATGCATCAGCACAATGCTATGTTGTATCACAGAACGAAAATTCTTCCCCTGAGATATTTCTTCCCAAAGAATGGACTTATTAGCTAAATGGGCTGCTATACCATAATTCCATAAAAGCAAAAAGCTCAATTCTAGTTGTGCTGTTTAACCAACAATTAGTTGTGCTATGTAAATTAAATAATGACAGCACAATAGGATCTACCTATTCATTTACATGATAATTCTATCATCCACTGCACAATAGGCTTGTAGAGATAGGACTGAGTTACGGGTTAAATTTAATTCTTTCCAATGTCTAATAATATTCAAGATGTGAGCATTTCTTAATTTCACTGCTTCAAAATAGCCTAGTGATTGCTTATTACTCATATTAGTTGCGTATAAATATCTTAGTAAGTATCCAATAGGCAATAGCTCCCTCAAACTAAAATGGAAAAAAAGAAAAAGAATCAGATAGGCAATAGATATGTGTGCTCATAAACTAGAGGTCATTTGTTACATCAAACAACAAAGAACTTAAACGGTAACTTTAAATTTTCTAGCTAGAAAAGTTGCAAGAAAAGGACTTCTGAACACTAACTAATGACCTACTATGGCAATGGCAGAGTCATTGCAAGTGAATGCAATTGATTGGAATTGCGCAGTAACTTGTGAAAAATGCAGTATAACTTGATTTTTGTTCTAAACTTTTGGAAAATGCAACAGACCTTAAAATGAAGAAACAGCAGCTCTGTACAAAGATGAGGAAACTCTTTCATTCTTCTGTTGGAGTTGTGAATGCAAGTCCCCTAACAACATGGCGACACTGAAACCTGAAAAAGAACATTAGATAGATCATCTTTGAGATACGAATTTGGGGTTGTACAACTTTATGAGACCAACAGAAAAAAATTTGTTCAGACCATCCCCACCCTTTTTCCAAGATTTGAGATCAAAGCATTCTCTCTAATAATATTTTTGAGCTGCCAATAACACTAACATTTATATTTGAATTAAACCTTCAGAAAATAGCAATCATGTTTAAAAATAT
The DNA here is from genome assembly GCA_949750685.1 of Vernicia montana. Taxonomy (NCBI): domain Eukaryota; kingdom Viridiplantae; phylum Streptophyta; class Magnoliopsida; order Malpighiales; family Euphorbiaceae; genus Vernicia; species Vernicia montana. The sequence continues at coordinate 27,317 of CATKHJ010190381.1, forward strand.
TTTGAGGATTTTTCTTGAAAAATTGTTCATCAGCAAAGTGGAATACATGACAAATTTTGCTGAATGAATCCTTGATTATATTTCAAATCTTATTAGCTTATTATTTCAATTCATTAAGCCATTTGAAATTAGTCTACACCTTGTATCATTTCGGTTTAAGACCTTAACAAAATTAAAAGTATATAGGGTTGATGCACTCGAGATACCACCATTTGAAACATCACTCGTACCAGATTAACTCATTTGAAGTGGAAACCCTCAAGCCGATCGAACTGCTTGTCTGACAAACATAATCAGGAGCATCCATATCCATATCTTTGCTTTTGCACTTAAGTCGCAATCCGACAGGTACAATCTGACTCATAAAGAACCGTTTTAATATTTCTTTTACCTATTATAAATAAATTTTGGAAATATGAAAATTCAAATACAATGCATGAAGCTCCTAATCTAAGGAAGTTCCTTTTTTTTTTTTTTTTTTTTTTGTGAAATTGTCCTAATCAAAGGAAGTTGAAAATATATTTGATAATGCAGTAATAAGAATGAGAGAGGCAAGCTCCCATTTCATGATCACAGATGCTGCAATTTGATCAGAATCAGAGTTCAGAAATTCTCAGGAAGACTTAGCTGGGAAAGCTAGATGTAATTTTGATTGGAGAAAGATATATGTGCATGCATAATACAAGAAGGCTCAGAAAATTGATTGAGCACAAGCATGCCAACAGATGATAAATATTGCACACCTAAATTTATTGCAACTGTACTAAACCTATAGTGTCATGAGCACGATTATTCTCATATGGTAAACATAAAAAATTTAAATCCAATGAACAGTCAAAATATAGCAGATTAGATTTATACAACAGGAATTACACTTGTAAGCAAAGCAGAATCCTTCATCTTAGTATGAATTATAAGAATGGCAGTATATTACTACCTACTACCAATAATTTTTTAGGATTCAACACTCGTGCAATTAAAACCATAAAGCACTTGCTATTTGTGTAGTTTGAACTTTACCTTTTTGCTATATCTGAAGTCACGTTTTGGAAGAAAATGAAGAGGCAGATTGAAAGAAGAAGGGGCTTTCACCAATAGGAACAACTTAGTAGGACCTCAGAAAAAAGAAAGAGAAAAATCAGTTTGAACTTTCACTAGATTAACATAAAATGACATATATGTTTTACCAGATACCTGGGTAGGAACCAGAACCAGCGCCCTTTGTGATCAGTGCACGAATAGCCTGTCAAACAGAAATATAGAACACTAAAACCCCCCCCCAAAAAAAAAAAAATTATTTTTTAAGTTCAAATGAATTTGGAACCTTTCTTGAAAGCCCTTCTGCTGCTTTGCTTTTAGCAAAATCACTTGCACCTCTGAGGGCAACTTTTCCAGGTGAAAAGCACAACTCATATACATACTGGGGTCGAATTGGACTAGCTCCAAGAACCAAAATGAAACTCTGGAGACTAGGAATCTCACTGATTATCAGTTGCAATGCACTTTCAAGGCCATTAACTGTATTCATCAATTTCTCCAATCTCCTAATTCCATATTTGACCTCTCTCATTCTGCCAATATGTTTTCTTCTAATAGAAGCCTTTGCTTCAGCTTGTGCAAGAGCCATCTCCTATAAATTTGACAATTCTTAGAATGCTAAAAAAAACCTACATAATACAAATCAGATTAAATGGAGATAAACATACCAAATCCTGATACTCCTCTTTCAGGGTATCAAATTCTAGACCAATATCTTGCAAAACGCTGCGTAT
>CATKHJ010190412.1:0-71350 GCA_949750685.1 Vernicia montana
CAACTACTTTAATATGTACAGATTGTAAATTTAAAAAAATAAAAAGATAAAATAAGTAAAGGGTATACGTATACAAAAATATAGTACACGTTAAGTATATGTTTGGTATCTGCAACTATTTAATATATTGCAAATTTGAAAAAAAAAAAATATATATAAACTAATAGTAAATGGTATGGTATACGTTAAGTATATATTTGGTATTTGCAACTATTTTAATATATATAGATTAATTTAATTAATTAAAAAAATTTAGTCAAATTAATTAAAAATTTTAGTTAAATTAATTAATTACTTGTGGTGTATAAAAAATAATTAATGAATTTTTTTTTCTAAAACAATAATTAATTAATGTAAATGAAAAAAAACTAATAATAATAATAATAAAATTAAAATAATCAGACTACTACTAACAATAATAATAAAATAATAATAATAATAGAATAATAATAGGTCAAATAAATGTCATAGCACCTTATCCCACCATCATTTCCACTTTTTCACATCTTCACTTTTACAGTACTCCTCATGTGGGCTCAGTTACAACTCCACCATCATCTCAACTTTTACACATCTCCACTTTGATAGTACTCTTCAAGTGGGCCCAATTACAACTTTTCTCTACTGCTACCATCTTCACGCAATTTTCAAAATAAGGTACTGGCATTCCATAAAGAAAAATGAAATAAAAGCAAACAAAAACCGTACAAAAGATATGGCAAACATATAAAAATGTATATAAAAAAAAGGTACAGTAAATATGATATTTTAACAAAAAATACAGTGTACAATGTAATTTCCTCTATTTTTTTTAGTACATAAATCTTATTTTTCTTATGAAAACTAAAAACTAAAAATTTTATTGTAGTTTTCTTTTATATATATATGTGTGTGAATTAAAAATAATAATAAAGAAATAAAATTTAATTTAATTAAACATTCTTTTCTTACAAGAGTTATTAGCTAAATAATATAATAAGAGTATTATAGTCAAGTTTAATAATAAAATAGTTAATAAGAGTGCCAAAAATCAAAAGGAGAGTGGTAATATCACCACTCTTGGTATAATAGTTAAAGTTAGGGATCGCGAAAATTAAAGTTTGGTTCGAGTTTTCTAAAACCTGAACTCGATTCGTTTAAAAAATAAAATATTTGTCTTGTCATTCGCTCTTCTTTAGATTGAGTCAAATAGGGCAATGAGGTGGGGTGGACATGATCAGGTATACTGGTTTATATTTTTTATTTTTATTTTAAAAAATATGTGTTATTTTCTCATATATATATATATATAGTCGGATCGGAATATATCATTATCTGAACCTGACTCTAGTATAAATTAAAAAATTCACCCCGTTTTATTTACTAAATATAACGGATATTACCCATTCCATTAAGATCGGGTCGAGTCAGGTATTCGACTGTCATCCCTAGTTAAAGTATAATTAATATACACGTGATCATACACCAAGGGTGTATATAAGTTGATTTGGTCAGTTTGTGAGTAATATGTCATATCAAACTGATATATTCAATTTGATAAATTTTTAAATCGAAACCAAACTAAAATGATATGAAATTAATAATTTCGAGTTAGTTTGATTTATTAAAAATCATATCAAGTTTATACCGAATTAAATTTTATATCAATTTTAAATTTGAATTGATTTCTATTAAATAATTATTATAATTTCTAAAAATTGTAAAAAAAATATATATTTATAAATATCTTAAGAAATATTTTTAATATTTATATATATATATGAAAAAGACAAAAAAAAAAAAAATGAAAAGAGATTAACATTAATCCTATTTAAATTAAAGTTATAACCGTTAAAATAAAAAAAAAATATTTTAATAAATCTTATAGTGTTACAATTGATTTTTTTTGTTTTGAACTATATTACAATTGAGTCATAAATAAAACATCGTGTGTATTTAATAATTTTATGTTTGATAAATAAATTTATCTTAAATTTTTTTATGTTTTGTAATTATATATCTTTTTTTATCAGTTGTACTTTAATTTCAAAGGTTAGTGTCAATTATATCTTAAGTCAATTTTTTTATTATTAGAAGTCAAAAATTCAACTTGTCTCTTTACTTTATTATACCAAATTATCAATTTAATTTGAAATTTCAATTGGAATTAATTGAATTACATAACTTTATGAATTTTTGAGTCATTAATTCGACTAATGATAATTTACTAAATTCTCAATATTTAACCGTCGAATTAACTTCAAAATGGAAATTTAAAAACTACATTAATAAAGTAACCAAGTTTGAAGATGAATTTGACATTTTATCCTTATAATTAATAATTTACTTTCAATTTTAAAGCGAGTTACACCTAAAATTAAAATTTAAAATTAGATTATAATAAAAAAAAATTATAGGTTATATTTGAAAAAAAATAAAAAGTTTGGAATAAATTTATTTATTAAGCATAATTTTATTGTGTGGGAAAGGAAGGGGAAGAAGAGGACGAAGGTGCCCACCCGGAAAAAGTGGTGAAGATGGAGGTTCCATTACGGGAGTCGTATCTGATTCGAAGTCAAAACATGACAAATAAAAAACATGGAATTGTAGGGCCCAATGGGCCCAATTACAGTTCTTGCCATTTCCATCAATTCAGTGTTTGACCAAAAAGACGATTCATTTGCACTTTTTTTTTTTTTTTTTTTTCTGTTTTCTCTTCAAACACACACAAAAACCATAACCAATATCTTCCAAAACTTTATTTTCAGTTACAAAAATCCAATACCAAAAACTTTCTTTGTGGAATATCCACCTTACAAGCTTCTCTTTTCTCTCTTTCTGTGCTTTCTTGATTTTCTTTGAACATTCATATTCATAGCCCAATAAGGCAACAACCCATCTTGCACATCTTATTATTATAGCTTAGTTTCATCAGCAGCAGAACAATCTCTCTCTTTGTTCAATACAAAAGTACAAAAGTGGGTTTTTGATCTTGGGTTTTATGGTTTTTGATATGGGGTTTTATATTTTATTGGAATTTGATTTTTTTTTTTTTTGGGGTTAAAAATATGGTTCTGTAATGATATGATTATTCTGTTTTCTCTGCAATTCTTTTTTTTGTTTTCCAGTGTATCCGAAGGTTAAGGTTAGAAGCCAAGATGATCAACATGCTGGGCATGAACATAATTGGAGTTCTTTGCTGTCTTTAAAGGATATACAGTTTTTATTATTACAGGATTCTTGTTTTCCAGGTAGTTATTGCTCTTGTCTGTCCTATATCAGCCTTTCTTTAGTTTCAGTTACTCCCTACAAAATGTTCTCATGTGTTTCATAGATATTCTCATCTTACTATTAGGCCAAAACTGGTGCTTAGTTGTTTTGAGAACTTGGGATAATTGAACCATACTGTTTAATTCTGCTACTGTATAAGTACATAATATTTTTTTTAAAAAACTTCTTTCAATAATTTATGTTTCACTAATTGAGAATGATATTTTCATTGGCTATAAGTGAATGTGGTTCAAATCATATGTTCCCCAAAATTTTACATTAGAATAATGCTTCTATTAGATTGTTGCCTATTCAATATTAGAATCTCCATTTTGATAGGGAAATGGTATTTGCTTTTTAGAATTTGTCTGTAATGCTTGCTGATAACATATATATATCACAGTCCATGCATTTGGAAGGACCACAATAGTTGGGTAGAAGTTTGGTTTGTGGGGTGGGGGGAAAGAGTTTGATGAGTATTGTTTTCATATAACAGAAATTGTGGCTTGCTATGTGATTGATGAATTGACAAAATATGGAACAAAGAAGAGGTAGAAAACCATTCAGCCAGCCGAACTGCTTTTCCTAAGGTTTAATTAAAACCTGTTTGGTATAAATGAATTTTGAGTATAGAATTCATTTACAAATGATAGAATTTGGTTTAATTATTTTTGAATTCTAGGAAACTGAATTCATAGCAGGTGAAATGAATACTTTCATTCATACAAAACATGAAATTTCAAGTGAATTCCACAAAATTTTGTAAAATTTAAATATACTAAACAGGGCTTGAGGAATTATAAAAAATGAAATCAACAAAGATCAATGTTATTATGAAATATACTCGGTGTCAGTTAGTTCTCAATTTAGTGTTAGTCTGTTTATTGGGGTTTGATCATAAATTAGTGACATTTATCATCTGCAGTGAAGGAGTACCGAGATGTTTCTCCACCACCCATTGCAAGAATTCCCAAGTCTTACGTGCCAAACATAGTCTTGCCTACAGAATCTGCTACTGACGGTTAAATTTTACTTGCTTTTCATTTCTGATCCAAAATTCCTAGAGGCCTCTTCCTTCCTTTTTTTTTTCTCCTTTTCTTCAGTTGTTATAAATGAATCTGTTTAATTCGCAGGAGCAGACAAGAAAAGCAATTCTGATGAGGAGGATAGACCAAAAATAAAAGCCAGTTCAGTCCCACGTCCACGTGCTGTCATATCTAGTCCTGGTAATTATTTGATGCAAATTCATGATTTCTTTTACTATTTGAATATTTGCTATGATTGTGCTCATTTAGCCTAAAGTTGCCCAATACATGCAATCAAGAACTTCACAATACCATATTTGAATGATCATTTAAATTTGGAGGGAATAGGTTGTTTGCAATCTGTAAATATATGTTTTATATATCCAACCAGAAATCCATACATGTACCACATAGGCTCCTAACTAATGACATTTCTCATTTTGTGCATAGACAATGATGCAGTGATTGGAAATAAAAACAGAGTTAAGCCAGTGCGGTCTTCAGCTTTGAAGAATCATAATTTGATACAAAGTAGACATGCACAAGGTAAGGTTGTCCGTAATCAAGCAGTAGATGAAAGTCCTGAGAGCACAAGGAAGTCCAAGGACAATACTGATAATAAGTTTGATCTTAAAGGAAAGAAAGGGTCAGCTACTGCAATATCAAGCCAGAGAAGAAATATTACAACTAATAAACCAAGCTCTGTAAGAATCTGATAGTTTATAGTCTCACAGGATCTATACTCAAGTCGATGATATTGAGAGCATTTTTGTTTTTTCAGAGAAATACAAATTCTATGTTCCTTCTATACAAACAAAATCAAATGAAGAGGCAATGTTAATGTAGTATCATCTTTGGATTATCGTGTTTCCACTTTCTCAATATTTACTTGAATATTAATTTTTTTCCGCCTTTTACGAGCTGACTTAGCGTTGTGTGCCCATGCTGCAGCAGCAGCTAATCATGCATTGCTTCCACTAGGTTGACCAGTTAAGCCAAAAAATTAGAGATGATGAAACCAAGTATTCTGATAAACAAATGAAGAAAGTGGTAGTCTACAATTATTGAAAAATGACACAGAATTCTAGATAGTACTGAAACAGGGTAACTAATGAAAGGCAGAAAGGTTGATGCTGATTCAAATGATTTCTGTATAACAATTAAGGAATAGATCCATGAACTTCACATAGCAATTAAATGGATCGATACATATAAATTTCCTGTTCGTTCTCAGAAGAAAAAAGAGCGGAGGGTTTGCAAAATCAGTTACAAGTTTCAAAACAAATTTCCTTTCTCTATTTTATTGTGTTGAATTGCATTTGATCATGTAATTCAATGCCAATGCTATTTGCTGGTAAATCGGTATGTATATCTGTTCTATAGTGTCCTGAAACACCCGACAAGTTGAAGGTCTAGCCCAGTCACAGTTTCAAGATGAGTTTATCAAAACTTGTAGTCAAGGCCACTCCTTACTTCTGGGGACCATGGTCATAATTATCTATTAATTGAGGCAGAAAAACTCATGTCCCAGTCCCAAATCTGACCTCAGCTTCCAACAATTTTTACACAAAATATTTGATACAGAACATTGGTAGCAGAATATTTCATCCCTAAGGTCCATCAAATGAAACTTGAAACTGCTCAAAATAAGGAGTGCTGGATTTTGAAATCATAACTTCCATGTCTTTATGAAGCAAGTCTAAAAGATAAGAAATTCTACTGAATTCAGAGTGTGAACTATCCCCTGACAGAAACACATGTCCATTGTAGTTTATCTCAATCCAACTACAGCCTGGTTGCTTCTTGACTCCCTTCTCTTTCATTTGGTCCAAAATCCATTCTGCATCTTTTCTTCTTCCTACGCTAATGTATATTTCTGCCAAAATCAAATATATGCCAGACCTATTAGGCTCCATCTCCAACAAACTCTCAGCAGCAATCTCACCGACTGCAATGTTCTTGTGAATTCTACAGGCTCCAAGCAAAGCTCCCCAAACACTTGCAGGAACTTCAATTCCATCTGTTCTCATTTGATTTAGAAAGGTCATCGCTTCATTAATGAATCCATATCTCCCCAAAAGGTCAATAAGGCAGGTATAATGTTCATTTGTTGGCTGCAGAAGACACTCATTTTTCATATAATCAAAATAGTATCTACCTTGGTCCACCAACCCTGCATGACTACATGCAGACAAAACACCAACAAAAGTAATGTGATTGGGCTTAACATCAGCTAATCTCATTTGTTCAAACATCTCTATAGCTCGTTCACCAAATCCATGGTGAGCAAATCCACAGATTATGGAATTCCAAGAAATGATATTATGACTTGGCATAGAAGAGAATTCCATCAACGCAGACTGCATATTTCCACACCTTGCATACATGGTAACCATTGCATTAGAAACTGCAGTAACATGATCAAAACCTGCTTTAATTGCCTCTGCATGGATTTGTTCACCGAGATGTGAGGCAGGCAAGTCCGAACAAATAGTCAAAACACTAGTAAGTGTAGCTTTGTCAGGAGACAAACCTAACTCTTTCATTCTAACAAAAAATTTGAGACCCTCCTCACCATGACCATTTTCTCCTAATCCACATATCATCACATTCCATACAGTTGTATCAGGAGTCGGCATCAATTTGAAAATCCTAATACCACTGCTAACCTCACCTATTTCAAAATATCCAACAAGTACATTTGTCCATGACACAATGTCACCATATGGAAATTTCTCAAGGAATCCATGAGCTGCTTTAACATGTCCATTTCTAATTAACCCCAGCAAAACCATGTTCCATGTCTTCTGACATTTCTGGGGCATTTCCATGAAGAACTTAACAGCATCATTGACTCTTTGATAGCTTACCAACCCATTAATGAAATGCTTCCAAGAATCCACATCCCGCTCTGGCATTCTTTGAAATAAAATTTCTGCAACATCAACCTGCTGGTTTTCCATATAACCAATCATCAAAGCATTCCAAGCTCGAACATCTTTTACAGGGATCTCTTCAAAAAACTCACGAGCTTCGATGATGCGGCCCACTCTGGCAAACCCAGTAATCATAATTATCCAAGAAACGGCATCTCTAGTACTCATTTGTCTAAAGTACTCCTTAGCCAAATCAGCTTGTTGATTGTTTAATAGCCCTCCTATAACCAAGTTCCAAGAAATCGCATTTCTCATTTCCAATGGCATCCCACTGAATATTCTCACTGCCTCTTCAATCAACCCCTCATGGACATAACCCGCAATAACAGAATTCCATGTAACAACGTCTCGAAATGGCGTACCTTCAAAAACTTCCCTAGCACTATACAAATCACCACACTGCACCAACCCCGAAATCACTATATTATAGGTATAACTATCGCGCTCAGGCATTACACTAAACAAACCGAGCGCTTTTTGGGGTTGCCCATTCTGAAAGTAACCGCGGATCATTGCATTCCAAGTGACGGTATTTCTTTCAGGCATTTCATCGAACAGGTTCTGTGCTTCATTGATGAGGCAATTTCTCATGCAGTTGGAAATCTTGGAATTGAGAGGTTTTAGGTACGGGAGTGTTTTGGAAATTGGGGTCTGTGTGGAGAACGTAGGGCTTAAGATAGAGAGTGATTGGGTGAGGTTTAGATAGAGAAATGGGTTGAGTTTGAGCAGGCGAGTGTAACGAGAGAGAGAGAACATACTCCATTAATTTGAAGGCAAAACTGGAAGGTAATAGTAAGAGAGAGCTTAAGGATCCAACAATTACCCAATGGTGTATGAACTAAAGGCTATAGCTCTTAAGCCTCTAACCTTTGAACTATAGAGTAAAATTTTAACATGATACCTAAATAAAAAAATTTGATAGACTATATAAAACTTTTTACTTAAATAGCTCATAAAAATATGGTAATTGTAATCTAATTAATTTTATTGGTAAAAATTTAAAATTTAGTAACAATGTTGAAAAATTAAATATTAACTTCAATAATCACAAACTAAACTTAATAAATAATACAAATTCAAACAAGTTTTAGGTATTGCATTTTTTTTTTTTAAATTTAATTTCGAAAGGATCTTAAAATCAAGAATTCTTGAATTTAGAAATGAATCTAGTATTACTGAATTAAAGTCGTTGATTTAATATGGTTATTTAACTTAAATATATTTAAATAAATTTAAAGTCAATATAATTCTTTATTTAAAAAGTGAGATCTAATAATAGCTAATTCGAATTTTGGTATTTGGCAAAAAAAAAAAAAAATAATAATAATAATAATAATTCGAATTTTGGTGTTAATTTCTAAATAAATAATATATTTTGAATTAGTCTAAATAATATAATATAAATAAATAAATAAATAATAAAACAATTTGTAAGTGAGTGACACTGATCCAAAAGTGAAGTGAACTGTGGCCTTATCCCCATACTTGCTGATAGCTCTTGCAATGCCATTGGACACAATCTGCCCACATCAGCTTAGATAGACTTACACTTCCACCATCTTTCTAAGCAAGTTCCACCCACTTTCCTCTGCACTCTGCACCATCACACACCCTTCTTTCAATAACTGAAAAAACCACCACCTTATAGTCAAATTCCGGCACCATGGCTGCCACAGCTGCAGCGGCCGTAGGTTCATCATTTTCTCCATCAATTAACACACTCAAATGCACAAATGCTAAGCATTTTCTATCTGATTCTTTCCTTAAACTTCCTTCAACTACTCGCTTCACTACTTTAGCCTCAATCTCTTGCTTTATAGAACCACTTTCATCAATAGTTGCAGTCTCATGGCGGGTACCAAGAGTATCTGCAGCTGTTACTCAAGAAGAGGCAGCAGCAACTGCTTCTTCTGTTGAAGAAGATGAACAGCAGCAAGTTGCAGGGGAAGCAGAGGCAGAGACCCCTTTGAATACTAAGCTTTACTTTGGGAATTTGCCTTATAATGTTGACAGTGCACAGCTTGCTGGTATCATTCAAGACTATGGTGCTCCTGAGCTTGTTGAGGTATTATATATAAACTTTGCTTGATTTCTGATTGCTAATTATAACTATCTAGATTATGTATTAATATAAGGGTAATTTACACTCGCAGTTGCCTATAATTCTATTGCAATCACTAAAAATCAATTTATTGAAATAAGATTACTTAATTTTATTAAAATAATTCTGGTCAATTCAACAGATTGATGACATGACAATTATACTTCTTCTTTGCTATAAATTGTGTTGCCACATAGAAATTTTACTCTCAATGTTCAAAATAATTAACTTACTTAATTGCTAATTAATAAAGCAAAATTTGTTTTTTGGGAATAGTATGGAACAAGGACAGAAGTCCCAAATTAGATAAGCCCTTTTCTTTCTATATTTAATTTCACATTTTCACAAGATATTGGCTGCTAAACCCTGCAGAGATAGATACTTGCCTGTTTTCAATACCTTGTAAAATGCTTTCCAATTAGAGATTCTTAAACACCAATGAATTGATCATTTGGTTTAGTGGTACTAGAGTGTATCAGCTGTTAGAAAAAATAGTTTGGAAATACTGATAGCTGTTTTGAAATTTTTATGATTCGAACACGTGAAATTCTGTATAAAAATAAACTTTAATGACCGCAGCTTAAATAAAAATTCTAAACAGACTAAAATATATTTTGTATATCTCAATATTATTGAGAGATTCCTTTACTGAACAATGAGAATAGCATAGGTTCTTTATGATAAGGCCACTAGAAGAAGTATATATATATATAGAGAGAGAGAGAGAGGCATTCACTATCATTTGGCCGAACAATCATCCCATGGATTCATTCTTAGATCTTCCTGTGCTAAACAATGTGAATGGTTATATAGGTTCTTTATGATCGAAACACTGGAAGAAGTAGAGGTTTTGCATTCGTGACGATGAGCAGTGTTGAAGATTGTAATGCAGTTATTGAAAATCTTGATGGAAGTGTAAGAACTATCTCTTATTAATATGTCAATTCTACTTGCAATATATACATGTATTGAATATTAATGCTACTTGCAATTCAAGATTCAAGAACCTAAAATTTAATTAATTTCTACTTTACAGCAATACATGGGTCGGATCTTGAGAGTGAACTTTTCAGACAAACCTAAACCCAAAGAACCTTTATATCCAGAAACAGAACACAAGCTTTTTGTTGGGAATTTATCATGGTCTGTAACATCTGAAAGTTTGACTCAAGCTTTTCAAGAATATGGAAATGTAGTTGGAGCAAGAGTTCTTTATGAAGGGGAGACTGGAAGGTCTCGAGGCTATGGTTTCGTATGCTACTCAACAATATCAGAAATGGAAAATGCCCTTCAATCTCTTAATGGAGTGGTATAATTATAATCAAACTCTTTATACTCTTTCTTTAGACTCATATCATCAGGATGAAAATAATTACTGGCTAATTTCTTTTTTATATTTTTTTGGGTAAATTTAGCTCCAACTGAAGTTCAAGCTAATTTCTTTTATTTATTTGTTATAGGAACTAGAGGGGCGAGCAATGCGTGTAAGCTTAGCTCAAGGCAAAAAGTCATAAATATGGGAATGAAAATGATGATATAAGAAGGCATGAAGATCAAGATTAAGAGTGATTATTACTGAAGAAATGAAAGGAAAACACTTATAATGTTTAATACAACAAATGCAATAACTTGGCAGCTTGAAATATAAATTCCCTTTCATTTCTAATTCTTCTCCTGAGTGGATGGAACTTCATTCCTTGTAAAAATTCCATAGTTATTTGATTATTTCTTTTATATTAAGCATATTATATATGTGCTATAGTATGAAAATTTCTCATTGTAATGGTATTATTTATGAGTTGTGACAGGGGATACTTACTAACTGTTGATGATTGATGACAGACAAAATATCAAATTACCATTGTTATGTTTTTCTTTGAAATGCCTTAATTTTCTTGTCGAAAGAAAAAATTCAAGTAGTTATGTTTCCATTGTTCTTTCTAACAATAACTTGCTAATACATAGGAATTGTATGTATAATAAGATGTCAAGGTTTTAACTCTTGACCTATGTTAGTAACCAAATGTCGAACATTGTTTTTCTTTTATGATCCTCCTCTAGTCTTTAGATGATTACTTTCCCATGAAAAAAAAGTCAAACTAGAAATGTCTAAGACATAAGACTTTTCCTTACATTTTCTATTGAAAATGGATTAAAAAACAATCAAGGACTGGAGAAAAGGTTTGATTCTTGGGGATGATTGACAATAATGAAGGTGCTTTGGCAGCCAGTTCCACAGAGAACCCAGGATATGCCCTACAATGGTGGAATGATATTTGCAACTTTCTCCTAAAACAAAATAAATTAACAAGAAGTCAATTAGATGTCACTTGGTTAGTTTTTTTTTTCCTTCTTTGAAGGATGCGGAGTGTAAGAAATTTTAAGTTCAAATTGCTCATATCATAAAAGTTGTCACAAATTTGATAAAGAATTACTAAATAGGAGAGCTACTTATATTGTGTAGCTTAAAATATTATGTCGTCCATTAAATCTCTCATACACCAAAATAAATAAATAAATAAAGAGTCATTCTGTGGTGAATCTGATTTATAAATACACATAGATTTATAACTATCAAATCGCTCATTTTTAATGTTGGCCGTTAGATGAGATAACCGGTAACCTATTAAATTGGTCATCTAATTTAAATAGTTTAACCTTTAACCTACAATGAAGCTCAAATTGTTACCTAACTTAGCTCACTTGATTTTAATAGACAGTCAAATATTAGACTAAGTGAAACTCCACACTAACTAAATAAACTTAAAGCAAAAAAATAACAACTTGAAATGAGATTCACACCAACTAAAAAAATTTAAAACAACCTAAATAACAAGTTAAAGGTTTACCTATTATCAAAAATAAAAAGACTGGTTTATAGATAAATCAAGTGCATCATAGAAAGAGTTATAAATAAAATAACAAGAAACAAATGCACTATGTGCTAAACATTTAAACATTTGGCTGTGATTAGAGGGAGCATGTGTTCAATATTGTAATGCATGAAGCATACAAAAAAGAAAAAGACACCCATTAATCCATATATAAATGTCTTCTCATATAATAATTTTAAAATATTATATTTTGCACATTTTGTTGTGGAATTACATGAAAATTTTCAATTGTGTAGAGATAATTTTATGGATAAAATGGGTTATGTGGGTGAAAAATAGTAATATGTTATAATTGGAGATTTTTTTTCTTTTTGTGAAATGTGCATTTCGATATTTAAATTGCTTTATAGTGTATATTAGAATCTTATAATAACATTTAATATTAATTTCAATAACTCTCTTATTACATATAAATTTATAAAAAATAATTCAGTCATATTAGCCGCTACAGAAAGTACAAGTTTACAAACTAGTGGCTTATAATTTTATGATTTCATTTTTGTTTTCTTGTTTTTTGACATGGAGCAATTTCTTTTTTGGTTGAAAGTTGTGTTATTGAAGGTCTTTTTTTTTTTTTTTTCAATTGAGCAAAGTTTCTCTTTGATTTTGTTAAATTTTTAGATTGAAAATGTTAGAATATAAATAAAGGGAAAGTTCAAAAAAGTATCATATAATTTTGTATTTGACTTATTATCTTTAGAATTGAATTAATATGAATTATTATAATATTTTTTTAAAAAAATTAAATTAATATTATTAATTTAATTTTTTAAAAAATATTTTTTACTTAAAAATTGGTCTCAATATAATCAGTCATATGCCATATCATTAAAAAAAATTATTTTTTTTATTAAAGTTCAGTGTCACGTCAGCTGAAATTAACGGTGCTAGAATGTCAGACCATTTATTACTAACAAAGTAAATCACAAACCCTGATTTGTAAAAGCACGAAATCACATGGCACTGTTTTGAATTTTTTTCTATAAATAAAGATGTGGAAATCTCACATTAATTAAAAATAAAAATCTTGTGAACTTAATATAAAAATGAGTTCTCCAAACCTTAATAGTTAATTTTTAAGATTGATTCTCTCAAATTTATACTAAAATTTTATATGGTATCAAAGCGATAATCGATCCCGAATCAAAAGAATGGATGAGATATAATATCCAGGTAGATCTCTAGGCTTGCAAAAGAATGAGTCTGACCCACTTGGGCAGGTGGACTCGTGAGCTTGCAAAAGAATTGGCTTGATCTAATTAGACCACCACCTATTTATCAAGTGACAATTAGGCTTAAGAAAAAAAATATATATATACATAATTATCACTTGAGGGGAGTGTTAATATATGAAAATCTTACATTGATTAAAAATGAAAATCTTGTGAACTTAATATATAAATAAACTCTCCAATCTTAATAATTATCTTTTAAGATTAATTATCCCAAATTTATTTTAAAATTCTACAAAAACTAATTATTAAATTTAATTATTTTACATAATCAACAGAGTTAATATTTAAAAGGTAATTTTTTGAATGTAAAATACGACTTCACAAAAGAGAATTCAATTTCAGAAAATATACTGAAGATAATTATTAAAAGAAAAAAAGTTAAGCCCTCCATAAAAACTAAAAAGTCCATTGAGTAATATTTCAGAAATAATTTTTCACTTTTATATGTACAGTTCCCTTAACTAACAATCCCAACAAGAACTTTAGTTGCTATTTGCCATTAGGAATTTTGTTTTTTAGTCAAAATCATTAAGGTTGATGTTGCATTACACGTAATCAAATGTTACAAATTTATTACAATGCTTGAAAGTTTTGTTTTGTATATAAAATTACCTTAAAATTTTATAAATATAAATGTACAAAAACATTGGTTATAATTAGAACTGTTTATAGATCGAATTTAAATTTAAAAAATATTTAATTTTTCAAAGGTCTGATTCGGTCAGCTCGTAATTTTCTTCACTAATTAAAATTTAAAGCTCAACTCATGAACAGGTCTAGTTATAATGATCATTAAATTGCATAATAATAGCTTGTAACCAATGATAAGAATTGCATATACAATCATCTAATTCTAAATTGCAAAGTACGTTAATTAGCCTCATTGATGAAAATTAACTCACAAAAGTACAACGAATCAACACCAACGGCAAATTTGGGAAATTATAATTAATGAAATAAATAATAATTTACTATATTTTGAATTTACATTTACTTATATTTTCTTAAAATAACATTTTTATTTTTGTGCAAATATAGCTTAAAATATCATCGGAAGTAAAATCTTAAATAATAAACTCCCTCAAATATGTAAGAATTAATTTTATAAATACAATTTATTTGATTGATTTCTCTTATTCGAATTAAGAAAAATAATTGAAATTTACACACAAATTTTTATGAAAGGCTATTTTGTTAGAGATTAATCAAAAGAGCCAATTATTCGGAATGATGAATTCATTTATATAGATTATTAATTACAACATTGAGCTAATAGTTATATTCAACAAATTATATAAACTTTGTTGAAAATTATTTAAAAAGAAGCTATTAATTATAATATTCAATTAAGGGATTGGTCTAATAGGAAGGAATAAATTTAAATTAGAAGATGAATATCTAATTGGTGGATTATAAAAGCACTAAATTTAAAAAATGTTAAATTTTGGAGTAATATAAAAAAGAAAAAATAAATAAATGGGTTACATGAATTGAGCAGCTTCACCGAATAAATATCTCGATGGGTCTTCTTTAAACCAATTTCGGAATAGCAAAGGTCCAGTCTCGTGTTCTATCTAGTAGTCCTCCCATCCCATGAGGATTGCTCGTGAAGGAGTGTTGATGTGGGTTTTCAAAGCTCAATTCATGGCTCATTTCGCGGTGGGGCTAGTGTTCAACTTCAATTGATAAATTAGGATTTTTTTTTTTTTTTTTTTGCTTTTGGTTTAGATTAGGTTTATGAGAATGAAAACGGCTTCGTTTTCAGGGTTTTTTTTTTTTTTTTTTTTTTTTAAATTTTAATTTGTTGTAACATCAGCTGTTGACTTGTCCATTATTTCACATCATGCTTTCTTATCAGAATTTAAATCAAAATGTTGATCCTTGTAAAAATTATAAAAAATTAAGAATATTTAAACGACATTGCTAAAATTCAAAGATTATGTTATAATTTAAAAAAGTAAAAAAATTAATGAATTTTTTTTTATTTTATTTACGGATAATCCTAAAATAAAAAAGTGCATAAAGTAGCTTTTTTTTAATTATTTTTTTAAAGTAAAATAAAATAGCATATTCTTTCAAGAAATTTTATTTTTGACGGCTAGAAAAAAAAAAAAAAAAGAAGAAGGAAAGGGGCCAGTGATAGGCAAACACATAATGAACAAGAAAAAGAAAGAAAACAAAAAACCCCAAAACACAAAAAGCCAACAAAAAGCAAACCAGTGGAGAGAAAATCTTCTCTCAAATCTACCCGTCCCTCCAGGTATCTTCTCTTTCTCTATCTTTCTTTCAACTATATATATTTATTATACGCTCAGTCAGATCTTTACTCTTTCTATCTCTCTATTGCTATTCATGTAGTGTGCTCTGTTTCTGTGGGTTATACAGGGGTTTTTGATGATGTTCTTGTTGCTGTTGGTGCTATTGCAGATCTTTTAAAGGAGGGACATTTTTGGATCAATTAGGGTTTTTATTTTTTATTTTTTTAACTGGGTTTCTTTGGAAATGTCGACTCCTTATCCCATTCCTGTCACTGCTACTCAGGTTCTTTACTCTGTTTCTGTTTCTCTCTCTCACTTATCTTATGATGATTTTTTTTATTGGGGTTTCTCATTGTTTATTTTTCGCTTGTAGGTTGGGACGTACTTCGTTGGGCAGTATTATCAGTTACTACAGCAACAACCAGAATTTGTTTATCAGTTCTACAGTGATGCCAGTACTATGCTTCGTATTGATGGCATTAATAGAGAAAACGCCACTACAATGCTCGTATCTCTCTCTCTCTCTTCCTATACGTATACTTCTGTGTCTGTTTATCTCCTATCAGTTTCCATTGTTAGTCTAGCTGTCAAATGATTGATGAGTAGTAGTCTATGTTTTCAATTTTTAACAAAAATAAGTTTTACCATTACTAGAGACTTTTTTTTTTTTTTTTTTTAACAAAAATGTAGGTTTTGCCATAACTAGAGACTAGAGTGTGAAAATGGGCTTGAATGGCTGTTATTTATGAAATCCTATGGAGATATACATGCACACATTCATTTCAGTTTGTAATTTTTCCCTATTTTTTGATTTGTGATGTACATTTTCTTTTAAAAGTTGGGTAATAGGTCATGATAATTTTGTTCTTTGATGTTCGCCTTTTGCTGACAAATGGATTCTCTATTGTATAGCTTGTACCTTATTTGACACACATTGGGTTGAAACACTAGTGGCTTTTGTTTAGCTAGTTTTTCTGTGATTCCTATATCACGGGGAGTGGGGACTGCTGGTTGCTCTTGGTAAATCATTGTATTGCTTTACGTGTGAAATTATAGTTATAACACTTCTCATTGTGACCGTAGATAACCTTAATGTGTAATATGACAAATGTCATTTTATCACGTGCCAAGTTGAAAAGAGGTTGCTTTCCCTTGTGGATGTATTGTGGTGAAACCCTTAGAAACCGACAAATATTTTTGGATGCGGTGCTTGTTAGGTCTGAGATTAATGACTATTTCCATATTTTCAATACCGAATCGAGCATCTTAATGTGATGAAAGACTAAAAGCCCTTAAATGATTAGATTCAGCAATAATTGTCTCAGTACCTAAGAATTTAAAATTTCCTGTTTCATCGTTCACGGTATTTCTTTTAGTTGGGTATCCTTTTGATTACGATGGCAAAAAATGGCCTCAATACATGAATTCTTCATCAAAACGATTCATTTTGGTACTTTTTTTTATTTTTTTTTTGGTAAATATCACATTTTATCTGCCTTGAAGTGAAATTATTGCTATTAATAGCATAGTGGAGCTAAATTTTGGGGACCACCTATGAGGAGTTTTACTGATACCGTAAAAATCATTACAAAAGCCACTTGCGAGCTAATCAAAGGCTTTTGAGAAGCTGTGTGTGTTGTAGTAGGATCACAGATAGAATCATATAACCACTCTTAAACCGATGTAATCATGCTAAAACATATGTGACCATTATGTGTTGCACATTGCCTAAACCAACAATTTTCATTGGCCAAACATAAATTATTGTTGCTGAATTTCTTAAGATGGGTGAATTTTAACAATTTGATTTTAGCTCTTCGTAGAAAAAAAAGTCTTAGACCCTGTTTGGTATTGTGTTGAGTTAGCTTGTAATTGTTTTGTGAAGTGTTGGTCAGTTAAAAATTCCAAATGAACAAATTGCATCCTTTTGTTTTGTTTGCTTCCCACTGAATGCAATTCTTTCTATGGTATCTTCTATGCTAAAAGCTCTTTTAAAAGTTTGCCTACCCTGCATCATCAAATGTCTCCATGGCATTGTTAATGACAGCTAGAAGCAACTGCAATACTAAATGGGCCCCCTATAAATTTTAAGTATAATATTCCTGGATGGACTGCCTTGTGCTTCACGACTGTTTAGCTTGTTGATATTCATGTCGGCCTTTTAATTTATTTTATTGTTTGAACATGCATTCTCTGCTTCTGGTTTTTACCCTTCTCCCCCCTTTCCCCTCCTCATCTGGGGGTTGTTGATCATGCATGTGTCAAATGGAGCACACTTGGTTAATATGTTCCTCTTTCCTTTTCTGTTTTGACAGCAAATCCATGCACTTATCATGTCTCTCAACTATGCTGGAATTGAAATAAGGACAGCTCACTCCCTGGAATCTTGGAATGGAGGTGTTCTTGTGATGGTTTCTGGTTCTGTGCAAGTGAAGGATTTCACTGGAAGAAGGAAATTTGTGGAAACATTTTTCCTTGCACCTCAGGAGAAGGGCTATTTTGTTCTCAATGATGTTTTTCACTTCATTGACGAGGAACCAATTCACCATCATCCAGCTATCTTCCTAGCCCAGAATAATCTTGATTCCAAAATAAATGCTCCTGCTATTCCGGAGCCGGGTATCATAATTTAACCTGAATGCTAGATTCTGTCACATTTCAGCTTTTGTTCTACAAATATAAGAATCAATTAATTAATGTTATCAGTTTTCTTTGGTGGAAAGCTGCACTCGGAATTTGCATATGTTATTGAGATCCGAATACAATGACTAGTGGCTAGATGTACATTTATTACCAGTGAATAATGACTATTGGCTGAGCTGGACTATATTTGTGTCTCTTTATGTAATGAACATTTGATGCTGAAATGTGTTCTTCTTGTCTTTTACACTTGTAACTAGTGTCTTTTTAGAGAGATTAGGTGCAAGTCCTGATTGCCAGGTGTAGAAAATTATATTTTTGAACTAAATCCTCTTTCACTTATGAAGCAATGATTTTTGCAGTTCCAAATTATTTGTTGGGTGGAGAAATCCAGGCCAGGGAGTTTGCTGCTCCTGCTGATGCCAAGGAAAATGGTCCAGTTGACAACTACAACTTCCCAGAGCAACGGTTGCAGCAAGTTCCTGAGTCTGAAATTGTTTGGGAGGAAAATACTGTCGACTCAAATGGTTCACTTCAAAACACAGTGAATACTGCACAGGACCAGCTGCCACTTTCTGTTGAGGAACCTACTGAAGAGCCCCAAAAGCACACTTATGCTTCTATTGTATGTTTCTATACATGGTTGTTATATTGATTTCCTGCATAGTATATTCATGCACACGTGTATATGTTTGTCTAGAATTAGAGACTCGTCTTACTCAGGAGACTGACATTTTTCTTCCCCCATCTTCTCTTTTTTCTTAATTTTCATTGTAAGTTGCGAGTTGCTAAGGGACAATCTGCACCTTCAGTTGCTTCCCAGTCTTCTTTGAACAAGAATGACCCACCTGCTTCAGATTGGAATCATGCTTCACAGCCCACTCTTCAGCGAACAACTGTGACATCAAATTCATTTGAAATGTCTGGAGCAGACACAATAGAGGAGATTTCAGCTGCAGAAGATGAAGGTCAGTTGTCCACCTTTATTTTTCGCCACTTTCATACAATAATTGATGTTTTCAGTAAATCGTATATGACTATTGACTTAATAAAACATGATTTGCTTTATTATGGCTTTTTGGATGGTTGTCTTTTTACTTAACAAAATTGAATAAATATACTTGTTTTTTATTTTGAGACTTGAAAGTGAAAAACATTTTACTTTTTTGTTTTATTATTATTTTTACTTTTAATTTTCAGCTCTCATGGTTATTTGTTTTTCATTTTTATTTGAATATTTTAGATGAAATAAGGTCTGTGTATGTAAGAAACTTGCCAACTACTGTATCTGAAGCTGAAATTGAGGAGGAATTCATGAATTTTGGCAAAATTGCACCTGATGGTGTTGTCATTCGAAGTCGCAAGGTTCATTCCTGGCATTTATTTTGACAGTGTTTACCTGCTTCCTTCCTTAAAAAGATATTGTGCTAATTTTCTTTTCCAATTTATATGCAGGATGTTGGTGTATGTTATGCATTTGTTGAATTTGAAGAGATGACTGGTGTTCATAATGCAGTCAAGGTCTGATTACGTGTCATCTCAAAACAGAATTTCTTTTGTCTCATTTTCTTTCTGGAATTAGTTTATTAGTTTAACGAACTCAAGAATTCCTTTTTTATTACATTTTTATTTGTGGTTGCTTGCTGCTGTTGAACCTCTCATTGTTTCTAATTTTTCAAAAGTTGACAAGAGTGATGAAATTTGCCATTAATTGGAAGCAGTCTTTTTGTATAGAACTGAAGCATTCTTAGCTATCTGCTAATATTGCTTTAAAATTTGTTTTCCACCATCTTCAGGCGGGTAGTGCACATGTTGCTGGGCGGCAGGTATACATCGAAGAGCGGAGACCAAATAGCAACATCCCACCCCGTGCAGGAAGTATGCATTTTTATTCTTTACCTTGACATCATTAATTTTTATTTTGACTCCCTATTCACTTACTGCTGATTAACTGTTGAATCAAAACTATGGTGTTGGTCACTAAATTTGAGCTTAATCACTTTATCAGTGGCTTCTTTGCATCCAATATTTCTTGTCATCGAGTTTTGCCTTCTAGTTCTAGGAGGCATAACAATATTTGTCGATATGATTTTTACTAAAATCTTTTTGTTAATTTCTCCTGCTTTTGCGACAGTAATGTCTCAATGGTCACAAATGTCTAATTCCTTTATTAATCCTCCAGAAAGATAAACAAACAACTCTTAGAAGACAGAATTTAAAGAATCACTCTTGTAATGTTGTGATTGAAATATTCTTTACAGGAGGAAGGGGTAGAGGCAGGGGCAGCTACCTAACAGATGTTCCAAGGGGTCGTTTTGGCGGTCGAAGTTTTGGCAGGGGTGGTAGTTATGATGGAGGTGACAGAGACTACAATAGATCAAGAGGAAATGGTTATTATAGGCCAAGTCCTCGCCAAGATAGAGGGTTTACAGGTTACCAAGTATCAAGAAGTGGACAAGACCATTCGGAGTAGACAGTTTAGTTTTCTGCACAAAGAGAGAGAACAAAGTTTTTGGTACAAGCCATTGCAACTCATTTTTAGTTTCAAGAATGATATAATTTATAATTTCACAAGTCAGATTGATTTAGGTGTGTCAGGCATATGAATCAAGCTTGTTTCAAGGGTATCTTGATATTTCAATATCTAATGAACATTCAAATTTAATAGGCAATGTGTTTGCAATTTTGAGATTATTTGAGTATGTAAAATCTAACTCTGATAGATGAAATTATTGAGTTGGATTAATTTCTTCTTTTTTTTTTTCTTTTTTTTGAGTAGACAAGTTTATTTATTTATTTATTCAGTTTAACATTTAAAGCTTTTTGGCCGTTAATGATGTTTAGTAGTGTTCAGGTCGTTGAATTGAGTTGATATTCAACCCATGATCGCTGGTTCAAACCTGGCCAAAATTTTAAATATATGGAGTTCCTAATGCATTGTTTTTGTTTGAAAGAAAAGGCATATATATATATATATGACAACAAAAAAATAATAATAAAGGGAAAGAAAGCATATGGCCATATTTGTTGAAACAACCTTTGAATCAGCGGTGGTAAAGTGTTTATTCACCTTGGCAACAGGCCTATGTTCGATTCTCTCCTCTCCCCAATGCCAAAAAAAAAAAAATTAAATCCTTCAACTCTTCTGATCGATAAAGCTTAACATTTAACCTTCAAGAAAAATTAGGTGTATGACTACTAGTGATCTGGCAATCAATGTCAGAGTTAAGCAGTCGCAGCAGTCACTGAACTGTGAATAGCCTCCTGAAATTGATCTAGACTTGTGCTATCCTCTTCATTTTCTTCTGTTTCCCAAAGGAAACTAGCATATGCTGCAAGAACTTGGCTGGAAACAAAATGGAAATAACATGATAAGCCTTAAAACATGCATAGATAAGCTATATAATTCTACTAGTATATCCCTATAAACCAATCAAGTGTGCAGATGAATAATCACCTATCCTCAGGTGTAGCTTTAACTGCTCGCTCAAAGTAAGTTAAGGCTTTCTCATGATCTCGGTGAACTTCCCACACCATTTTCGCATACTGTGACATGATTTCACCATCCCCAGGATCAGCTAGTAGAGCACGTGAGTAATATTCCTCTGCGCCTGGAAGGTCTCCCTTTGACTGCCAGACAAACAACAATTACATTCAAGAATGACAGAAGATCAAAAACAACTTAAATACCCAAGCTAATAGTAGAAGTCCTACACACATATCACCTGATGCAGAAATTGAGCATAATTTCTTAGCACCAAAGAGTTCAAAGGATTTTCCTCAATCATCCTCTTATAATACTCCCCAACATTGTTACCCTTATCGGTATCAAATGTAGCATGATCTCCCACATCAATCCTATACATAGAAGGTGGAAACTGCAATGGCTCAAAATCTTGATTGGCAGCTGAGCTGACAAGTTCAGTTAGATTTTCCTCTTCTTCAATCTATGCCAAATTTAAAAGGCATTAGAACCTCTAAGTCACAAAGTTGTATAATTCATCAGAGAATTGCATTAGTGTGTCAGTGTCACCTTAATATGATTTGGCTGCTGTATATCTTCTTCCCCATCATCATTTATTTCCCAGAGAAAATTGGCATATGCTGCAAGAACATTTCTGAAAAATAGGGAAAAAAACAATATCTAAATATCTAACCCTTTCCATGCTGCATCATCGTCAAGTTCTCAACATAAAATTCGAATGCAAAATCATGAAAGTTCTGCTCACCTATCTTGAGGGGCAGCCCGAACAGCATGTTCGAAGTTACTCAAAGCTCTATCTTGATCATGGTGCAGCTGCCACTCTAGTTTAGCATACTTCAATAAAATTTCACCGTCTTCAGGATCTGCAAGAGTGGCACGATAATAGTATTCCTCAGCTCCCTGAAGGTCTCCTTTACACTGTCCAGTAAAAAGGCAAAATAGCAGCAGTTTAGAATGAATTCATCAATATCAATTGACCATGGGAAGATTAACCATTTGCATAATTGGAGACCATTAGGCAGATCTGAACTCATCGATATTGATAATTCAAGATCTAGATAAAATTTCTTAAGTAGGGACAACTGAAGGCCAGATCTTATGTAAATTTCAAGTAATTATAATGTTTCAAGAAATCAAAGTAACAACTTAACTAATCTCACCTGCAAAAGCTGAGCATAATTTGCTAGAAACAAAGGGTGGCAAGGATATTCATCAACCATCCTCTTGTAATACTCTTCAAGATCACCACTTTCATCAAAGTTTGGCAAAGTTAAATCCCAACCGGCACCGGCTCCGCCGCCACCAAAATCATTGCCATTAATCCCAAGCCCTGCAGCAAGATACAGGGGAGGACTAACTGGTTCCTTTACTTCTTCAAGATTCAAATTTTGAATCCCATTTAAACTTTCTTCTTGTTCTTCTTCTATTAGCCCCATACTCTTCTTTCCAAAACTGAACTCTTCACTACCATTAGCTTCTATATTCTCTCCAATAGTAACTGTTCTAATCAAGACCTCGTCTGTTTTTCCAACATCTACTCCTCTGTTTTCTTCATCTTCTAACCCATTATTCACATTAAAAATTGAAAAAGAAGGTGCACTTCTCAACATGGTTTTGTGATTTCTTTCTGGGAATTTATTGGATGTAGTTGAAAATTGAAGCTCTTCTTTATCAGGATAGACTAATTTTTCTAAATTACCATCTGACCAAGCTCTTCGAAAGCCTTTAAAACGAAGACTAATGGTTTCTTGATTGAGTTCAGAGACTGGAGATTGTGTCAAGTTGCCACGAGAGGAGAGATGATGTTTGGTGATGGTATCTATGTCCCTACTGGGGCTGCCTGAGAATGGTAAGAACAGAGTTTCAATTACAGGGTTTGATGAGCTCCTCAAAAGCATTTTCTTGGATCTTTAATAGTGTGGATGTTTAGCTTTCTTGAGATCCTAGAAATATAAGCCATTAACTTTGAGAACAATGAAAGAAATGATTAATAAATGAAAACCAAATCTAACTAGATAGAAAATACTTTATGATTGAGAAATGAGAGATGAACTGCATTTACAGCCTTTGTGTGCTCTTTCGTAAAGTTGAAATGCTTATAATATAAAATATGTTTTTTTATTAGCAAGATGGTATCACGTCAATTTTATCGCATCATATAAAATTTATATTTAATTAACATCTAAATTAAGAGATTTATAAAATTAAATTCTAATCAATAAAACTTTTATAAAAAGAACTGTCAAATCAATAATCAAATTCTTAATTTGGTATACTATAAAATATAAAACTAATCATTCAATGTATTCTAATGAATTTTTTTTTTTTTTTTTTTTAGTATTGTAAAGAAATTTAAAGAAATTTCGTTTCATTATTAATGTTAGAGTTTAAAAGATTCAACATATAAAAATAATAAAGGATTTCAAGGTTTAATATAATATTTGGATTTTACCATCTAATAACTTAAACTTTTAGGTTGGATACGAGATTTCTCATATGATATCAGAATCGGTTCTACACTTTAATTTGTGCTCTTCCGTCACATTTGCAGTCGTGTGTTAGTATGATTGACACATATACTCAGTTTGTTGTGTCACGTACTAGTTAAGATTCCACATAAAAAAAATAATATTCTCTCCGTCCCAAAAAAGTTGTTCACTTTCTTTTCTCACATAGTTTAATAAAACATCATTAATTGCTTGTCAACTCATAAATTTTATTATATTTTTTCACTTATACCCTTACTTATACTCATTTATTACTACATTTTTTATTAATTTTGAGAATATACAAGTACTACACTTTTCAATTAATAAGGATAAAATGGACAAATATCTATATCTACTTTTAGAGTGGACAAGTATTTTGGGACATCCTAAAAATGAATAATGGACAATTTTTTTGGGACGAAGAGAGTAAATAATATCAAGACTTAATATAATGTTTGGATCTAATCACTTAATAGTTTAAATTTTTGGGTTGAATTCAAGATTTCTCACAATTAACTTAACTTACACCAATTATGATAAGGTAAATTAAGTTGCACTGAATCGTTATGGGTTTGTGATTTTCTATATTTATTAGGGTAAAGTATTATTTAATTTCTGAAATTTGTCTTAAATAATGATTTCGTTCATGTAATTTGAGAAATAAACTCTTTAGTCATTTATATTTGATTCCGTCAAAGCAATTGATCCTTCCGTCCAAATTTATTTAAAATTTCATTAAAAAAATTAAAAATAAAAATAATTATTATTATTAATACCTAAAATACCCCTACTATCACCATCACAATCACCATCAATCTTCTTCCATTATCTAATTGTTGTGAAAAATAAATAATATCATAATATAATTTCATTTCTTTATGCACCATTTATATTTACATTTGATGCTCCTTTCAAGAATTTTTGATTTACCAAAGATAAAAGAAACAATATTAAGAATAAAATACACATTTACAGTAAATTCATCATAGCACAAGCAACAATACCCTTGCCCATTTTCAAAGAAATTGCATTTATTATTTTCACCAAAACAAGCATATGAAGTCTTGTTCTTCATAGCCTCATCACATGTCTTTTCTTCAACTACCCATTCAAAAACAAAATTAGCTTGTGAGAATATTTTCATTATAAAAAAGCTTCATATATGTCACTGTTGTAACCAAACTAGTTCAATGAGTTTGTTGATGATTTAATTCTTAATGTCAATTATTGTTTGAAAAAATGATGGATTTTTTTTAATTAATTTGTAATTTTAATTTTTTGTTTTTTCCCTCTTTCTCTTCTCTCACTGTCTCTCTCTCTGGGTCTTTGCCGTTCGTGGATGAAGCTCGATCGCCGCTTGTCGGTAGTCTTTGGAGGAAGAAACTCCTTCGTCAAGTCCTCGAATCGTCGTTTGCATTTCGTTTCTAAGCCTCTACCTCTATTAGGTTTCTCAATCAAATTTTTAGGTTTTTATTTTTTTATTTGTTGTTCGTAATTTTAGATTTTTAATTTGTTTAACTTTGCAAACAGAGTAGGGGATTAAATTTAATTTGTTTAGCTTTTATAATTATAGATCATATTTGAAATGGGTTGTGTTTGTTTCTAATTTTTGTTGGAATGTGTATGTTTCAATTTGTTGAATTTGATTTTTGAGTTTTTTCTAATTTTTGTTGAATTTGGTTTTTGATAATTTGATTTCATTGAAAATGTCTAAGAAACAAGAAAATAAATCAAAATAAATAAATTGAGTTTTTGTGTTTAGAGAGAGAAAGAGAGAGTATAAATTTTAATTATAAATAAAGGGCATTTTGGATTTTTCACAAATTTTTAATGAAAAAATTAACCGAAAGACCATTTAGTATAACAGAATCAAATCTCAATAATTAAACAACTCATTTTTTTAACTACAGTGACGAAATTATTATTTAAGATAAATTTTAGAACTAAATAGTACTTTATCCTTTTTATTATCATGTGAGTCGTAGAAACTAGAAAAGGTAAACAAGGTAACAAGATGCACGTGATTCCTTTTTAAGTCTTCTCTTGTTGAATACATACCCACAAAAAGGAAGCTAATAATTCACAAGATCTTTGAGTATTTGCAGGTTTTCAGTGTGCATTGTTTAAGCCACGGATTTTGGATCCAATAAACATTTCCTATGTCATTTAAACTTCTTCCATGATGCTAAATCAAAATAGAAAATTAATGGAAAAATCAATATTCTCTAACTCATATTTGATTCCCCATTCCTAAATTATAAAAGAAATTAAATTAATTATTTAACACTCGGACATAATCTAGTAATAAATATATAACAAATTCTAATCTCCTCTAAAATACTCCATCCGTTTCACAATAACTATCGTTTTAGGAGAATACAAACATATTAAGTAAGCTATTAAATACTTTTAATTTTAATTAATATGAATAAATATATCATTATTTTCTCTCACTAAATAAAAAAAAATATATGAAATATTGGAATTGAAATGAGGGTAAAGTTAAAAAAAAAACTAATAATTGTTGTATTAAATTTCTAAAACGATAATTATATTGAAATTAAATCACTTTCTTTAAAAGGCGGGTATTGAGATTCGGAGAATTATTAAAAAAGAATAATAATAAGAGAAGCAATTATTAGGTAGTAACTCTGCGCACAAGAAATTTTATAAATTTCTTAAAATTTCTTGTGATACAAACCTGTGTAGAAAATTTATTCTATCGGCAATATGAATGAAAAAAAGCTAAGAATGGCCAAAATAAAACCTTGTATTTGAAAAGACAGATTTGAACTGTTTTTGGTATTGGTGCAGAGTCGGTTCGATGTTTCATGGGAAGGCGTGAGACTTGCCAGTTGCCACCATACCATGATTATTGATTTATGAAGCAGCATTTAATTAATACATGTATATATATATATTTTTTCATTTTATGAAGCCATACTTCTAAAAAAACAAATTATTTAAAATGGTAGGTAAAAGTTTGTTTTATAAATTCGTTCCCCAAAATATAAAATTTTATTTAAAAAAAAAAAAATAATAATAGTGCATTTTCAAATTGAAATTGAAAATAAATTAAAGTTGGGAGACTTCAAATTCCCTCCTTCAAGGGCCAAGCCCAACATTAAAAATCCGCAATGGGCTTATGGAAAATTGCACACACAAGTCAATTTAGTCAAATCAACTGTATCACGCAAATGTTTGGCATTGGCGCCAAAGAAAAGCATATCATAGATTTCATATAATAAGTATTAGACAAGTACATTTACGAGGAGGAAAGAGACTCATCACCATGTTATATGTATTTTGCTTATCTTATCTAATAAATTAACATGATTCAAGTTCAAAGCGAGCATTTGATTCAGATACTATTTCATTGTTGAAATTTTTTATCTATTTCAACATTATGTCTAACTCTGGATTAAACTAATATTCTAAATGATATATATAATGTCTGACAGAATAAATAAATAAAGAATAAGCATTTGAGTGCTTGTAAATTCAAATTCAAATTACATAGTGTCATTAAAGACCTCCCTTACATAGTTTTTATATCTGATTTATATCTGATATGGTTTTAGAATTAATAAAAGCAGAGTATCACGAATCAAAAATTTAATTAAAATCGATATACAGTCGAATCAAAATTTTAAATAATTTCATATGTTTATTATTTATATGTTAAAAATAAACATAATATATTAATAAATATTATTTAAAACATATATTTGTTGATATGTATAAATAACGCACGTTACATGTTTTGCACGAACGTTACAATCAATTAAATTCTAAAAATTTCAAACATAGAGCAACGCAACATTTATTACACATTGTGAATGCTTATTATGAAAAGTAATCAATTTTTAAATGACTCGGATTGATTTATAGATCAATTTTCAAATTTTTCAATTGAATGGATCCGAATTTGACAATCATGCTCCCTCATATATATTTTCTAAAATGGTAAATTTAAATAGCCTTATCTATACTATATATAAGCTGTTAAAAGAATCCAGAATGAGACTAATGATAAATTTTCTTTTTTTTTTTTTTTTTTGCTGCAAGACTAATGATAAATATATACACACTAATTATAGTGAGTTCAATATCAAAATCATACAAGTGGAGGAAAGTATTACTATCAGAAATAAAAATACCTAATTAAGTATTACTATTTTTTATTTTTTTGACAAAATTAAGTATTACTATTAAAATCATACAAACTCTTCATTCATTCTTTATTGCTTAATTAGCCTAATTACCTTAAAAAGAAACTAATTCAAAGCCTGATGACCTAATAATCACCATTTTCCTTTCTAATATTCTTTAAATCACCATGCAAATAGCCAAATTAACTTAAATTAACCTCCTCCATTTGAAATTATACTTGAATAATTATGTATTTTTCTCCCCTCGTCGTCCTCTCCTCGGACGGCGAGTGGAACCTCCGTTAATTCCATCACCGCCTCCGAACAGAAATACCAATAAAATTTACAATGTCTCCTGTAATTCCTCCACCATTTCAATTATTGGAGTTAAATGTCATCTCCGGTCAAGACCTTGCTCAAGTCTCACGCAAAATGCGAACCTACGCGGTGGCATGGGTAAATCCTGATCGGAAACTTTCTACCAGAGTCGATCTCGGTAGCCACAACAATCCTACATGGAACGATAAATTCATGTTTCGCGTCGACGAGGATTTTCTCTACCGTGAAACATCCGCGATAATGATCGAGATCTATGCTAACCATTGGTTCCGCGACGTCCACGTTGGTACCGTTCGTGTTATTATCGGAAACCTAATTCCTCCTGCCGATCATAAACACCACCTGCAACACGGCGTTCAGCTTGGTATGCGATTCGTTGCTTTACAAGTCCGCCGCCGATCAGGCCGACCTCAAGGGATTCTAAATATCGGTGTTGCGCTTCTAGATGCTTCTAGAAGAAGTATGCCATTGTATACACAAACTGCTTCTGCTGTTGGTTATAGCCATTTGATGGGCGAAAACAATAATAAAGATCATAAAAAATATAATCATAATAGCAATAACAAAGAAAATGATTTAATTAGGAACGATAACCAGAACCAGCTTTTGCTTCCATGGATTCCAAAGCCACAATTGAGACGTACAAAGAGCGATACATCCTCCGTGGCCGGCTCAGATCTGGTTGCCACAAGAATTAAAGGAAAGCCAACTTCAAGAATTAAAGGACAGCCAACTTCAATGGTTAATGGCTCAGAAATTGACAACAAAACCAAAAATAAGAACAACAAAGAAAGATCAAATACTAGCTCCTATTCTCCTACTGATGGGTCGGGTTTTGGTGCATTAACAAAAGCTAAATACGGGTCGGATACTTCTAAAACGACAACTAGTGGAAAATCCAATTCAAATATCGATAATCCTTTTACAAAATTTAAAGGTTTCGACTTGGGGAAATTACAAAATGGAAGTGGTGGTGGGCCACCGTTAATAACAGAATCAGAACTCGGTCCATCAGCGTCGGAGGTGGCAGCGGCGATGATGAAGAATAAATATCGGGTAGAAGAGACAGAGAGTGACATTATGGGTTCTTGGTGCTTAGAAAGTAGCATGGAAGGTCTTCAGTCTAAATTGGAAAGGTGGAGAACAGAGCTTTCGCCTGTATATGATCATAGTAACCAATCCAGTTATGTAACGAGCAGTGTCGCCACCGGTGGCAGAGGTGCGAGTAGATATTGCCGAAGGCACAGCGACGGCGGCGGCGATGGAGTATTTTCATGTTTCAGTTCCGTTTGTGGTATGCAGTGCTCCATTGTTTGTGGCAGATCCTCCGTGAAGGAAAAAACTGGGCATAAACGGAGCCCATCAATGGGTAGCTTGAGTTTTCTTTGACTTTGACCCGAAATATTTTCTTTTTCTTTTTTTGTTTTTTGGCTTTTTTACTAAAGTACGCTGAGCGTGCCTCTCGTTTTCTTCTGATTTTTTGTTCTATATTTCTTTTATTGAAAATTGTTTCAATTATTAGTATAAAAAATTAAAGGATATAAATTAAGGACAATTTATTTTCTTTTATGATTTATGCAGTTCTTCGTCTTTGTAATCAGTTGTTCTATTTTACTAAACCAGCAAAAATTCTAGGGCTCTTTTCGTTCTCTCTAACTCTCTCTCTGTATTTTCGCTAGGTTCTTATTTAAGATGACGGAGTCACCGAAGGGATTACCTTTTTTACTCTTTGTTTATAGCTTGCTTTTTATTAATTTTTCGTTGTTTAGATCCTTCTATAAATTGGCTAAGGTGTATTATTTTTTGCTCCTGTCTATATCGAGCTATTTCATTTTGTTTATCTTGGTTTTCTTGGCTTCGATCTACTGTGTTCTAAGAGTATTAGCTATGGTAGATTCTGGCTTTTGGCTATGACAGGCTTCCCTCATATTTCTATATCCTATAGGTTTTGTGTCTATAGGGATGGAAATGGGAAAGAAGAGAGATTGAGGCAACCGGAATCGGAACTCTCAATTCCAGTGACTATTCCTTACAAATTCGATTGTGTTTTATTGATATGCCTTGATTTTTTCGCAGATATGTAGATATGAGAAAGGTGTGTATTTGGCTTTAGCAGTACATCTTCTTTTATTTTAGCCCAACTACAACCTTACTCTTATGGCCATTGGACCGTAAAAAAATTAGACTTCGTTCTGGATGTTTGTTTCTTGGGCTGTAAGCCCATTGTAAAAATCCCAATGTTTGATAGTATTGTATTGGACTCTAAGTCCAAATTCTTATTCCTTAGTTGGGCTTTAATCAAATATATAATGTTAAGTTATACTGACTTAGATTTTACACTTTTCAATGAAAAATATCATTTACTTTGAAAAAAAAAAAACCAGTTGTTTTATTTTACTAGTATGTTTTTACATTTTTATGTATCAAAATATTAAATTAGTTAATATATGTAATATTCTGAATTTTAAATTATAAAAATTTATTATTATTGAGTATTTTATTTTAGTGAAATAAAGTATATAATTGTTTAATTAAAATTTGATTTATTTAATTAATTTTCAGATTTATTATTATTATTGTTAGCATTATATATATATATATATATATATATATATATATGTTTGCTGGTAATGGGAAAGAAAAGTGGCAATGGCAAAGAGAGAGAGCTCCGATCGCCGCCTTCCGGACGTCCGCCATCGACACGCGTCGGACCACTGTGAAGCCAAGCCTCAGAACTTTCCAACGCCACTAGCTCAGTTGCCGTCCGCCGCCTCACCTCTTGGAAAAGCGCTTGCTGGCCAGAAATCTTCCGAGCTTTGTTTCGTCAACTTTTCAACCTCCGTTTCCAAGAGAGAGAGAGGAAAAGAGCTCCGATCGTCGCCTTCTGGACGTCCGCCATTGACATGCGCCGGACCACCGTGAAGCCAAGCCTCAGAGCTTTCCAACGCCACTAGCTCGGTCGCCGTCCGCCGCCGCACCTCCCGAAAAAGCACTCGCTGGCCAAAAAATTTTCGAGCTTCATTTCGTCGACTTTTCGACCTCCGTTTCTGACGATTCTGGTACCGTTGAGTTCCTCTTCTCCTAAGTTTCGATTTGGTATCTCATTTGCTAATTTTGGTGAACGTTTGATTTTTGCCGGAATCTGGTGATGTTATAGGATTGTCGACGTGTTTTCCGGCGATTATCCGACGAGTGAGGAAGAGTGACATACATTTCTGGCATCTACGTTTCGATACGAATCCATTGGTACTAATTTCGCCGCTATCCAACGCTGTTGACGTTTTTCGGCGACTCTCCGGTGAGTAAATTGCTCATTGATGGTTAATTTAATATTAGAATTGTTTATTTTGGCATAACGGAATTATTATGAATTTAGATAATTAATTATGGATAATTATTTAAGAGTTATTAAAAGAATAATATATTTATTATTGGAAATTAATTGTGAGAATTATTGCTGAGAGCCCAATTGGGATGTTCGATAATTCGATGTTGAGTCTGTTGTCTAAGTTTCAGGGGGATTAGATTTATTATGGATAAACTCTGCCAGATTTTGGTAGATTTCTCTACGGTATTATAATGTGTCTATATTTGATTCTTATAAATTATTATTCTGATAATCTGTTAATATTTTATTTTCTAGATTATCCAGTACTATCTTCTGCAACCTCAGGTCTTAGTCACTGATCGAGTCTAATTTTCTGCACCCGTGTTGTGAGTGATACTTTCTAATATATTTTTCTGTATTCCATACATCTACATTTACTGTATGTATATACGTATATAATTATGCATTATGAACATTAATTGAGCATGTTGGCATACGTATATGTGATTGCTTCATTAATTATGTGAGTTGCATATTAATTGTGGATGCTGGATGGGATTAGGATGACACAAGGATTCACCTAGGATTATGATTATGATATGATGATGATTATGTTTGATGAGCTGTGACTGATGTATGATGGCTTGGAACTTGCTCATCGCTCGCTGCTGCTAGTCAGGTCGGCACTACGTGGCATAGGCCATGAATGGCTGGGATCCTATGTATTGAATTTTGAGATATAGTAATGGGAATCAGAGAGCCAGGATAGGGGATTGGCTCCCCAGATTGAGATTTAGTGTGATTCCTGTGTACCGATTCTCATCTATGTTTGATTGTATGATTATCTGAATGCTTGTATGTTTGGCACAATGCATAAGCATTAATATTAGACTGATGTTAGAGCACCAGGTTTATATATTGGTTAGCATTATTCACTGAGTTGAGACGCTCACCCCCCTGTCTCACTATTTTTTTCAGGTTGCAGGGTGAGCCTGATTATTTTATTACTACTGAGTTTCCCTGCTATCTCATCCGGCAGTGAATTTTATGTTTATTTGTTGTTGTGTATAATATTATAACTCTAGAATTTCGCAATTACAATAGACCGAACTTGTATTTGTAATATTATTGCTTGTTGGTATCTGTTGCCTGTAATATGACATGATGAGATATTATGCTGAACAAAAACCTGATTATATAGTGAGATGTGATTGAATGAGCATATGATGATATACGTACATGTTCTGTTAGCATGTGGGCCCTTAGCTCTTGATTTATGATTCCCTAGTTTATTATCTATTGACTTGTATTGTCATTCTGACTACGAATTCTGAAATCTTAAACTTTCCCGTACCCTAGTGCCGGTCACGTGTCCCTAAAATCGAGTCGTGACAGTATATATATTTTTTTCTCATAAGTTTAATTTTAATTGAAATTTGAATTCAACACTTCTCAATTTTAGTGCTACATCAAATTAAAAACTCATTGATGTAGCTTCTTAATTCTCACAAATCTATAATCTCACCACCTTATAGTATTTGATAATTTTGAACTAATGAAACAAGCTAAAATTTGCCAATTTAAAATCAGTTTTAAACATGGTTTTCAGACTCGGCCTAATTTTTAAATTGGAATTGAACCGAAATTTTAAATAATGTCATATATTTATTATTTATATGTTAAAAATAAATATAATATACATATAATTAAAATTAAACAATGACATAAATAAATAAAAATAATTATGATAATATTATATCTCAACATAATAATGTCCAACATAAATTTTAAAATATTAATATCCAACATAAATCTAAAATAAACTTAATTATTTCTCATATATATATTATATTTAATTATCATACTTAACAACCTTTTCAATTTGATTTTAATATAATTAATTAATTAATGATAAAGTAACGATGAAAAAATATATACATATATGTTCACTTAATGATATTGAAGTTTTATAACTAAATCATATGCAATGATAATTTAATTGAGCATTTAAATTAATTAATATATTTTATCAACTATAATTATGAATTTCATTTATTATTATTTTGAATTTAAAAAAAAAGAAATTCAAACTTAAAATTTACTTAAATTATGATATGCATTTACTATTAGATTAAATATGTGAATAGACATTAAAATTATTTTCATTATGCTCTTATATCTATATATAGTAGTATTCCTTTCATGTGTATGAAATAATAAATTAATAATTAATAATATTATTATTTATTATTTACTTATGGTCTAAAATTAAAATAAATAAATAAATAAATATATATATTTTTTATGTTTTCGCACTGGTTAAATGTTGAATAATAATATATTATTGTACTTAATTAATTAATTAACTATAATACTACAAAAATTAATTCGTAAAAAAAAAAGAGTAACCCCATAAAATCCGTGACCGAGTTATCCAGATTACCGAATATCTGGCCGGATAGATGAATTTTTAACAAATTTAAAAAAAAAAAAATTTTATATGTAACTCGATATGATTTATGAATTAAATTCTAAATTTTTCAATTGAATCTATCCGGTCAAATCTGACAATTATTGTTTTAAATACTATTTTGAATGTGTAATTGTCATATAAGTGCAAATAATTATTAAATGTTAAGATTTTATTTTGCTAATAAAATTAAATGCTCGTTGTTTAATTTAATATTTACTATAATCGGTTGATAACTCTCCCTCTGTATATAGAGAACATGGCCTCCATTTGGTGTATTACAAGTCATCAAGGAATTGTTTTTGAAAGTATATGGTGCATAAATAAAAGTGTGGTGGAGTGGATTCCATTGATCTTGATAAGATATTCAGTGAACCTTTCGGTTGCTTATAATGAATCTTCATTCGTATTGTTGACAAAGTTTGGTGCTTATATATATTCTCCATCCACTCCACTGTAGTGAGTAAACCTTTTCTACATTCAAATCTAAACTAAACTATTTTATAAATAATTTACTATGAAAGCTAACATGATATCACTGTATTAAAGTGTAAATATTCATATTTTATCTGATTAGCAAGCCACGAATGTATATTCTCTCTCTAAGAAGTTTTCCTCTCTTTTTTCTCTTGAACATCTTCTCTCTTCTCGTAAGGTTTTTTTCTAGAGGGATACCCATGTTTATTTCTTTGCTTTTTATTTATGGTTATCTTGGTTCTTAAATAAATTTATTTTTTTCAATATTGGGTGTCTTTTGTTTGGTGCTTATATATATTCTTCATCCACTGTTGTGAGTAAACCTTTTGTACATTTATGTAATATTTTGAAATTTTAATTAAAAAAAATTATTATTCGGGTATTTATTTTAGTAAAGTAAATTTATTTATTTATTGTTTTAGTAAAAAATAAATTTATTTAAGTAATTTTAAAATTTATTTACTATTATTATTATTATTATTTAGTATAAGTATTATTACATATATATGTATATATGTATGTTGGAACGGAATTCAAAAATAGAAAGTGACAGAGAAATGTTAGAACTATTAAATAAGTTAGTATTATATATATATTGTGTGTGCGAAAAACGAAAAGAAAGTGAGGCAGAGATAAGATAAGTGCAGTGTGTGTCAGAGAGAGAGAGAGAGAGGGAATCTATCTCGGAATGCCATTTTCGGTCACCGTCCGATGACATGCACTGGCCAGGGAGGAAGATCAGCCTCCAACGTTTTCAACGCCACTAGCCCGACCGCCGTCCGCCGCTGTATGCCGCCGCACGCGGCCACACGCGCAGCCGGTCAGAAATCTTTCGAGTTTCGTTTAGTCGACTTTTCAACCTCCGTTTTTGCAGATTCTGGTACTGTTGAGTTCCTCTTTTATTAAGTTTCGATTTGGTACCTTATTTACTAATTTTGGTGAACATTTGATTTTTTTTTAGCCGAAATCTGGTGAAATTTTAATTCTATCAACACGTTTTCCGGCGAGTGAGAAATAGTGGTGTATATTTCCGGCATCTACGTTTTGATACGAATTTGTTGACACCAATTTCGCCGTTATCCGACACCGTTAATGTTTTCCGGTGACTTTTACGGCGACTCTCCGGTGAGTGTACCCGGTAGTCCAAAATTAATTCATGATGATTAATTTAATATTAGAATTATTTATTTTGATATATTGGAATTATTTATGAATTTTGTTAATTAATGGTAATTATATTATTTTAGAGTTATTTGAAGAATAATATATATTATTTGAATTTAATTTTAAGAATTGTTATTGGAAGTCCAGTTGAATATTCGATATTTTGAGATTGAGTCTATTGTCTGAATTTCTGATGGATTGGGTCTACTTTGGAGGAAACTCTGCCAAAATTATGGTAGATTTCTCTACGATCTTAAGATGTGTCTGTATTTAATTTTTTATAAAAAAAATTCTTTTTTGATAATCCGTTAATATTGTATTTTTTTAGATCGTTCAGTACCATCTTCTACAGCCCCAGGTCTCGGTCATTGATCGAGTTTGATTTTCCACACGTGTGTTGTGAGTGATTCTAATATATTTTTCTGCTTTCTATGCATCTACATTTACCGTATGAATATATGTATATAATTATGCATTACAAAATAATAATTGAGCATTTTGGCACATGTATGTGAATGTTTCATTAATTATGTGTTGCATAATTATTTGTGGATGCTGGATGAAATTATGATGATACAAGGATCACCTACGAATGTGATTATGATATATGATAATTATGATTTGATGAGTTTTGACTAGTGTATGATGACTTAGGGGCTTACTCATCGCTCGCTGCTGTCAGTCGGGTAGCTGCATAGCTTAGGCCAGGGACAGCTAGTACCCTATGTATTGAATTTTTAAAGTGATAGTAATTGATTTTAGAGAGTTAGGAGAGGAGGGATCGGCTCCCCAGATTTGTGGTATAGTGTGATTCCTGTGGACTGATTCTCATTATTGTATGAGATTATATGATTATTTATATATGTGGCACGTTGCATGAGTATAAATACTAAGTTGATATTAGAGCACCAGGATTATATATTGGTTGGTATCACTCACTGAGTTGAGACACTCATTCATGTCTCACTATTTTTTTTTTTAGGTTGCAGGATGAGCCTAGTATTTTTATTACTATTGAGTTTTCCCTGCCAATTCCTCTGGCAGTAGATTTTATGTCAATTTGTTATTATGTATAATGTTAAATTTCTAGAAATCCGTAATTACAGTAGACTGAGTTTGTATTTGTAATATTATTGATTATTAGTATCTATTGACTGTAATATGTCATGATGGGATATTCTGCCAGACAGAAACTTGATGGTATTTTGAGATGTGATCAGATTGATACATCATGATATTGATATAGGTTCTGTTGGCATGTGAGCCATTTGCCTTTGATTGATGATTTATTTGTATATTTTCAGTTGATTAGTCATGTTAGGCTGATTACGGGTTCTGAAATACTTAAACTTTCCTGTACCTTAGTGCCGGTCACGTGCTCCTAGAGTCGAGTCGTGACAATTCACATCTAAACTAAATTATTTTATAAATAATTTACTATGAAAGCTAACATGATATCACTTTATTAGATTGTAAAGATTTATATCTTATCTGATTAACAAGCCGCGATGATATATTTTCTGTCTAAAAGCTTTTCCTCTCCTTTATCTCTAAAACATCTTATCTCTTCTTATAGGGTTTTTTTCT
Organism: Vernicia montana; assembly: GCA_949750685.1. NCBI lineage: Eukaryota > Viridiplantae > Streptophyta > Magnoliopsida > Malpighiales > Euphorbiaceae > Vernicia > Vernicia montana. The sequence continues at coordinate 37,828 of CATKHJ010190412.1, forward strand.
AGAGGGATACCCACGTTTATTTTTTTGCTTTTTCTTTTTGGTTATCTTGGTTCTTAAATAAATTTATTTTCCCCAATATTGAGTGTATTTTGTTTGGTGCTTATATATATTCTCCTGTTGTAAGTAAACATTTTATACATTCACATCTAAACTAAATTATTTTATTATGAAAGCTAACATGATATCACTTTATTAGATTGTAAGGATTCATATCTTATCTGATTAATAAGACACGATGATATATTTTATCTCTAAAAACTTTTCCTTTCCTTTCTTTCTAAAACATCTTATCTCTTCTCATAGGTTTTTTTTTTTTCCTAGAGGGATATTTCTTTGCTTTTTATTTTTGGTTATTAAATAAATTTATTTTTTCCAGTATTGGGTGTCTTTTGTTTCCCATTCTTTTTGGGATTTGTGAGTTTTGGAGCCAATCCATCTACAGCGGTTTTACTGTCTTCACCTCCGTCTTAGACCGACTCTTCCACCAACCGATCCTTTATATCAAGCTGTAAATTTTAAGTTAAAAATTTATCTTATAATTTAAAGTAGATTTTAACTTAATATAAATATGTGATCAAATAATTTAAAATTAGTAAGCGATAAAAATTTTAATTAAAGTACATCTTTCTAGAGGTTGAAAAAGAAAATTTTGCCGTTCTTTGGGATTGCCCCGCCAACATACCTTAATAAGGTCTAAGATAGTCTAAGATTTTTTTTTAATAATTAAAATATATTAAATTTACTTTAAAATTTATTTTTTAACAAACTTCTTATTGACATTTTCAATATTTTTTTTAATAATAACCTAAACTAATTACACTAATAAATTTGAGGAAGAATATAAAATTGTGACTTGAAACAAGAATCTTATCACCACTCACTATTAGCAACCTAGCAATAAGAAGGAAAGGTCTTTTTGCAATTTTATGAGAAAATATTCCTCATGAATAATTTAAAAAAAAAAATTATAAAACTCATGTTAGATTTAAAATGAGTGAATATCTAAAATTATATTTAATTATTTTAAATAAAAATATATTTAAATTATCTAATTAGAGAATATATATATATATATAGTATTATTTATCATACCGATATGTAAACATCTAATTTGCTTTTAATCATATTAAAATAAAATCAAATTTAGAATATCTTGAAAAATAAAATTAAGTTTAGTATAATATATATATAAAAAATAATTAGCTCATGATATTATATTATCATAAAGAATTATATAAGGTAAAAAAACCGGGGAAAAAAAAAAAAAAAAAAACTTTGATGGGACTAGAGAGAGCTAGAAAAAGCGGCTTAAAGCGAAAGGAGGGGGATATTGTCAGAAAAAGAAAGAAAGGGGGCGCGGCGGCAAAAGGAAGGAAAATGAGGGGCGTGAACACCAAAAAAAATCATACAACCCAACCAAAATTGTAGGGATAACTCTAAAAATGTAAAAATACTTTAAAAAAACCACCAATTTTTTTATCTTTATTTTATTTTTAGCTGCTCCACCACAATTTCTGGGTTTCATTTCCGTACCATTACAAATCCTACTTAGTCCTTATTAATGGTGATGCCTATGCCTTTCGTTGAGCAAACCGACACCCGTTACTCAACCTCACGCGCTACTTGTATGCTTTCATTATGGCCCCAAAATTACAATTTATAAGTCTTAATTTTTTTTTTAATAATTAAAGGTGATTGTGTCATTTTACTCCACCTCTTTGTTTTATTTTTTATTTATCTTTATTATAAATTTTTAATAAATAATAATTTTTTGATGTTTTTCTAAAAGCATATACTTGGGAATCATAATAAAAAAAAAATGAAGTGAGATATATGAATTAAATGTGTAAATAAATCAAATAATTCAAATATTAAGTATTATAATATTCAATTTGAATAATTTAAAAAGCTAAAAATATTTAATTTTAAGAATATTTATATCATATAATTATATTTAAATAATAATTTATCAATTCTAACTCATTTGAGCATTTATCTAAGATATAACTCATTTGAGCATTTATCTAAGATATATAAATAAAATTAACAAAAAATTTTATTACTAATCAAATTGAATTGATTTAAAGTCGAGTATAAAAAAATAAAACATAGTCAAATTCAAGGAGAGTTTGACTTTAATATGTATGAAGTTGGAGATTAACTTAATATTTTTTTAAAATTAAATAATTCATTTTAGTATTTCAGTAAAATATATCTAATTAAAAAATTATTTTTAATAGAGTTTGGATCTAATATGATTGGAGATAGAGATTAATTTAATATATTATTTTTTGATCGAAAAATTCATTTTAGCACTTCAATAAAATGTATCTAATTAAAAAAATTATTTTTATCAAAATATATATTTAAAAATTTAATAATGTAAAAAAAATAATTCAAATACTAAAATGAATTTATATATTAATAATTACTCTCTCCATTTTTAAATATCTGTCATTTAAAATTTCGACGCATGAATTAAGAAAATTATTAAATTATCATAATTTTAAAATAAAAAATTAATAAAATATACATATATTTTTTTTTATTTTGATGTAGAAAAATAAAAGTAATTAATACTAATGTTTATTTGAGAAATAAATAGAAGGTAAAGTTAAAAAAAATAATAATAAATACTTTTTTTTTAGAAAAATAATAAATATTTTTATAAAATCTTAAAACGATACATATTTTAGAATAAAAATAATTTTTTAAAATGATAGGTATTTAAGAACGGATTAGGAAGTATATTATTTATTAATAATAATTATTGTTTGCTTTATTGGTTGGCGCGTGCAAAATGTCGCGTGGGTAAAAGCAAAGTACATAATTTTTTTTTCTGGTAACAAAAAGTGCCAAGCTGTCTTGAACTAAAGACGCAATTAAGAAAAGAAAAGTTTTAGAAGTTTTAGTTTTAATTTTTTTTTTTTTTCTTTTGTACAAAAGCAAAGTTTTAGTTGGAGAGGACTCTAATAGGTCCCCCGGTCAGCCGCGTAGCTTGTCGGATGACGTGGCGCTGATTGGCAACAAGGAGGCACGTGACTTTAGCTCCCACCATGTCGACTTGTCCCTTGTTCGGACATCCTTTTTTCTTGCCTAATCTTTTGGATTTATATCTTAATCTTAATTAACCCAACAGCTTAATTAAGTTCCTTTCCATGTTTCCAACACAACATATGCAATTAATCACCCGCCTGCAACTAAAACAGTAGTTTAGTGTTTAATTACAACTGCTTTATTTCCAATTTTGGTTTTTTACTTTCGTTTTAACTTTTAAGTTACAAGAATTTGGGATTTACATTTTTTTTATTTTTGTATTCATCTTCGATATATTTAAACAGACGAAATTAATTAATTTTTAATTTAATAATACTAAAATTATCTTTAAATTTTGAAATCTCCTATTCAAGTTCTAGTTGAAATCAAATCAAATTAAAATAATAATAATAATAATAATGGATGTGCTACAATTGCATTATCTACAGTATATACTACTAAATATAGTTAATCATTTAACCATTAAATTACTATATGATATTACTTCTACAATTTTATTAACTAAATACATAAATATAAAAAAAAATAACTATTAGAAGTAAAGGAAATTCTAAAAGAAATACTCTTATTAGTTCATTGATATAGGAGGGTCAAATAAGATTTCAATAATTAGGAGACCAAATTAGAAATGAAAAAGAAAAAAATTTGTGAGACAACCTTTTAAATTTTAGAGTGCTATTTATATGTAAAAAATAATGATATATGACAACAAATAAAATTCTAAAAAAATAGGGCGATATATTTATGCTTTTAAAGAAAAAATAATGAAATAAAATTTTAAAAATTTGGAGTGATAAATACATATATTTTATAAAATATTCATAAAATATAAAGATAAAAATGAATTTTTTTTTTAAATTTTGAAAGGGCCAATGTAATAATATTTTGGAAATATATAAAAAACTATATGTAACCCTGCCAATTTAATCCGTAAAGTAACTTTATTGTTATTTTAAGATATTTTGATATTGAATTGATATATGTATATTCGCACTAGCCAACAAGCTGAGTTACTTTAATATATTTTTTTTATAGAATGAATAAAAAGTGCAAATTTATGTTCACATTGATTCACAATTATTTTATTTATTTTATAATGATATGAGATTGAAGATTTTTTTTTTTTTTTTTTTTTAATGAGATGTTGGAATCGAACACAATATGCAAATATAATAATATTATTAACTTTAAATAACTGCATTATCGAAAAATATTACAATTTAATAACGAAAAGAATATATGAAAAAAAAAATTTAACTTTACTGGAGAAATAAAAAAGTTTTTACGTATAATTTATTTTTTTAACATTGAGAAAAGAAATTCGAACTCATATTCAAAGTTAATCTGATGATATTTTTAATATTTAAATGTATATATATATATACATTTATAATTAAATTAGATGGTACTTGGTATAATTTTATTTTTTCAAACTAGTGCATTAGAATTTTCAAAAGAGAAGATGAATCTGTCAAATTTTGATTTTACTTTTGTACAAAAATTAATTATTAGACCAAGGTGTAAATTTCTGGTTTATAAAGTGAAATATTGACCAGTCTTTAGATGTTAGAGATATAGGAGGGAGATGCACTTAAAATTTGCACTAATTATATGAAGCACTGCATTTACTTTTCTAATAAAAGTGTACATTCTTCATTTATTTGCCAAATAATCAAAGTGTCTATACCATCTATGCCAAAACAAATAATATTGTGGATATTGTGGGTGGTCCCTTCTTCCTCTTCTTCTCTTTTCATTTTATTATTATTGATAAAAAATTTGACTTTTAAGTTCAATATTTAAAAGTAATTTATAATTAATACATAAACTATGTATGAAATTACATTTTTTAAAATTATTGGAATAAAGATTCTAATTTTGATAAACTCGTCAATTAAGAGTCGGTTTGGGATTGAGTTTTGAAAATTGCGTTTTGATTTTTTTTTATTTTTTAACATTTTTTTTTTTGTAAATTATGATTTGAAAATATAATTTTTCTCAAATTATAATTTTCTAAATTTTAAATAAAATATAAATAATTTGGCAATACAGTTTAACTTTAATGTCAAACTTAGGGGTGAATACTGTTCGGTTTTAATTGAAAAATCGAACCGAACTAATGAAATTCAGTTATTTCAGTAATGAATTTTTTGATTTTTAGTTTGGTTTGGTTACCTTACAATTGGTAACCCAAATAATCGAAATTTTTATTTATTAATATGTAAATTATAATTTTTAGCAATAATATATTATTATAATGAATTTTTTATGAATAATATTTAATATTTTTAATAATAAATTTTATTTTTATTTTATATTAATAAATATATAAATTAATAGTATTTAAATTACAAATTATGATTATTCAGTTATAACTGAATCAAAAATATTTAGTTCAGTTCGATTCGATTATGCTTAAATTTTTAAAAAAATTATATTAGATTTGGTTAATATTTCAAAGAAATTAAAAATTTCGATTAGTCATAAATTTATTTCAGTTCGATTCGATTAATTAAATGCTGACTCTAGCTAAACTTATGGTTGTAATCGAGTCAAGCCGAACCGAACTTTAGCATTTTCAGGTTCGGTTCAATATATATATATATTTTTTCCAAACTCGAGCTTTAAGTCGAATTTGAAAATCATGTTTAATTTTAGCTCATTTAAACTCGAGTCGAGCTCGAGCTTAATAAATTATAATTCAATTAAGCTCGAGTTCGATTCGTTTTGAAATTCATTTATAATTTATCAAAATATTCAATTTTCTAAATATTTATTTTTAATAAAATAACTATAACAAAAATAATTAAAACTAACATAAAAGCAAACACATTCAATTAGTGAAAAAAAAAAATCCAATCATAAAATTGAGCATTACATGTATTACAAAAATATTAATTAATAAAAAAATATTTTTAAAAATTAGAATATTAAATTATATAATAAAGAAATATTAAATTATGTTAATTAAGAGTATATATATTTTAATCAAATTGAATTACTAAAAAGTTTATAAGAGTATTAAAATATATTTTTTGAAGTGTTAAAATTATTAAGTTAATAATAATAATAATAATAATCAAGTTATTCACGAGTTTATTATCGAGTTGTTCACGATTCTATTAATCGAGTCTGTTCATAAATTTATTATTGAGCTGTTTACAAATTTAATCGATCTGAATTTTATTTTATTCAAACTCGGTTCGTTTATTAATTAAGTATTAAAGTAAGAATTAAGTTTGATTTGTTTATAAAATAAATCGAATACAAATAAATTTTTATTGAATCGAATATTAAATCGCTTGTGAACGACTTGATTCATTTACAATCTAATTAAACCTAGACTAACTCAAAGATAACATTGACTATATGAAAGAAAGTAAGAGTTGCAGAAATGAAAAATATTTTATTTAATTTCTTAATTCCAATTTTATAATTGAAAAAAAAATTGTGACTTTTTATTATATGCATAGTGGAAGAATTAATAATTAAGTAGATTATTCCTGTGGGTGGGTGGGACCCTAGTGGGATTGCTTGTAATGATAAATATTTGGTGTAAAGTAATTTGTTTATAAATATAATGTTATTTATCCTTACCTTTTTAGGGCAGCCCCACAATCCACTGAGAATGCATCTCTTTAGGTCTCAACTTTCTAAAACAAGGTTTTGTGCTGTTTGTCCTTAAAATAGTAGACAGCACATTGGAAGTATAGAGAAACTTAAGATTATATTATACTTTTGCTTGTAAAAAGACTCAACCTTTAGACTTTAACCTATGCTTTTGTCTTGACCTAAAGTTAAGAGACACCTAAGCTCAAAGTAAAAGCTTTGCTTATTCTTTAATTAATTAATCAAGTCACATAGTTCATATTTATCATCTACATTTGGAAATTCTTTTTTTTTCTTCTTTATTTTTGTGTGTTAAAGATTAAAGTATAGTATAGTAGGACATATCTCACACTCAACAATCACCCTTAATTATCCATCAAAAGGGTCTGACTTTTGAAAGAGATATAGTATTTTTTTTAAAGAATTCTTGTGAAGTTCTCTTTAGACATTAATTATGATGTTTCTATGTAAATTTACCCCTAAGTAATTAGCATCATTTTAGTTTAATTTCTTTCTTGACTTGCCATTTTCTTTTTTTCCTTTTAATTTTCATTCAAAATACTTTGTAATATTATTACATTATATATATATGTATGTTTTTTTTTTTTTTGTATGAGTGGACTTCTTATTTTATTGAAAAATATGGGATTCAGAGTGTAATATTAATAATTATAACAAGATTTTTATTAATGTGTTAAAAATTATTAAAAAAAAAGAAAATTTGGAATATATGCAAGAAAGTGGCATGTTCAAGAACTAATAATCCTAAGCATACATATTATTAAAAGGCTTTATATGCAAAAATAGCTGCATTGATTAGGTGTTAAATTCAGATATAAACTAGCTCAAAATGAAAGTTAGCTATACAAATCTTTATTATTGTGTTTTATCATGTTTCTAAAAAGCAAAAAAATTCATTAGGAAAAAAAGTTTAATTTGTTTATAAAATTGTATTGCATAATATAATATAATTTAATGATTAAGGACATACAAATTAAAAACCTTTAATTTTGTGATTATTGTATATAATATCTCTGATAAAAAAAATGAAAAACCTATAATTCATGTTAAAATACAGAAGAAAAATAAAAAAAAAATGTAAGTATGGTGCAAAATGTGTTTAAATCACTTAATCAAGTCAATTTTTTTCTTATAAGATAAAAAACAGATAAACCACTGCATACTGAATAATAATTTTAAAAAATTGCAAAAGTCAAATTAAATATTTCAAATAATAATAATAATATTACTAAGCATTACAGTAGTTTCTGAAACTATAGATGAACAGTAGCCTTTTTTCTTGGAACGGCAAAGATAAATGTCTAGAAAAACATTAAAATGCTTTTACTTCAACAAAATGTCAGCAGTCAGCAAAGGGATTGGATTGGAACCCAAGCCACAGTTTTTATTTTATTTTTAATATATATAATATGTATAAAATTTGCAATATTTCTATACTTCTGTAGCAACAGAGAAAATCAGATTCTAAAGAGACATGATGATGATCATGTCAAGAAAAAAATTGTATTGTGGAGGTGTGGTAAGAGTGCTTGGCGCACTACCAGACATATGGGTCCCATCATCATCACTTCCTCCACCACATACTTGTCCTTTTTCTTCTGTCCTATGCCTACACTTTCTCCCCCTCAATACCCAAAACACTTCTGTTTCTTTTCTTATTCTTGATTCTTGAAATCACCAACTGTCTCTTTCTTTCTTGTTTTGACGATGGAGTTACTTGCTGGTACTGGTGGTTCTTCTGGGGCTTCATCAATTGAGTCTGCTTTGTCTAAGGTGGATGCTGAGGCTAGTTCTTATCCAGTAGAGGCTGAGTTAGAGCTGGGTTTGGGGCTGAGTCTTGGTGGTGGTGGTGGTGGAAAGAGTAAAATAAATGCTTGGGGTGAGTGTGGAAGAATCTTGACTGCCAAGGACTTTCCTTCTCATAATAATACTAATAGTAATGGTACTGCTGTTTCTGGGACTAAAAGAACTGCTGACTCTGTTTCCCATGAAGCTGGATCCCCTACTTCTGTCAGGTTTGTGACACTCCATTTTTTTTTTTTAAATTTGTTTATGTCCTGTTTGGTTGATAAGAAAAGAAAAGAAAATTCTGTTTGGTTGATAAGAAAAGAAAAGAAAAGAAAATTTCGATTTTCTTTTCAGGTGTTGTTTTTATGTTGTTTTGTTTATTATATCTTTAATAGTAATACTAATTTAGCCAATTAATAATTATATTAGCTTGAGTTGGAAAAAGGATATTTGATTTTTGAGTTCTTGATAATCTTATTTCTTCCTCATTTTAATAAGCAATTAGTTCCATATATTAAGGATTTTGTTTGTCTTAATCTTAACTACTGATAAAGTTTTGATGCCTTATTATCTCTCTGTTTTTTTTTTTCTTTCCATTTTCCAGTTCTGTTAAGTGTCTGTCTTTAGTATCTTAATTTTAAGATAAAATTTGGATTGTGTATTCCTTATATTGGATATATCCTCTTTTTCCATTTTTAATCCTGTTTTAATTCAATATATCTGCCATTACTATTGGGTTTTCTGGAATCTCTTTTGGGTTAATTTTTTTAAATATTTAGACTTTTTCCCTCTGATCTTTAACTCTATGTTTGGTTCATGGAAAAAGCAAGAAAGAAAAAAAAATTGTAATTTTAGAAGTCAGGTTGTAATGGAAAACATGAAGAAAAAAAAGAACCAGACATAGTATAACTGTCTATTTTATTAAAAAAATATTTAGTGTGTTATTGAGTTTATGCATGTTTACAGCCTTTATCTCTGTTAATTAGGGTTTAATTTATATTTACCTAATGATTCAAATTATTTCTTATAGTAAATTGCTTTGTGAGAGCAGTCAGGTTGTGGGGTGGCCACCTATAAGGACTTATAGGATTAACAGCTTGGTGAACCAAGCCAAGGCTTCAAGATCTGAAGAAGACAAGTCAATTGGTGAAAAAGATAAATCTAAGGATGTTTTGAAGAAGAAAATTTGCAATGGTAAACAGAACAATGCTACCGGTAATGAAAAAGGGCATCTTGGATTTGTTAAAGTGAATATGGATGGAGTTCCAATCGGAAGGAAGGTGGATTTGAATGCTCATGGTTCTTATGAGACACTTGCACAGACATTGGAGGAAATGTTTTTCAGATCCATACCAAATATTAGTTCAATTGGTAAGTGGTTTTTCTTTCTTTCTTTCTTAATTGTAATAACAGAATGAGGAAATGTGACCAAATCATGCATTGTATTATTATACTGACATTCTACTTTTGCTTATACGATCAGGAGGAGAGAAGCAACAATTGACAAATCCCTCTAAGCTTTTGGATGGCTCGTCTGAGTTTGTGCTCACTTACGAAGATAAAGAGGGAGACTGGATGCTTGTCGGAGATGTTCCATGGGGGTATGATGATTTTATCTTTCATGTCAATTTTTTTTGCTACATGGTAGAATCAAAATAAATGGAGAAAGGGGGTCTGTGAGTGTTGTAAATGTGAATGTGCATGTGTCACAATGGCAATATGTCTAATTTAATTGAGATAAATCAAGATTTCAAAGGCTAAAGTCTAAAGACCTTTACCTGCAGCCGTTAAGCTAGCACATTGATGGACTATGTTTTCATCTGCTCAAAGTCTTTATGAATCATCTTCGTTGCTTCTTCCTGAAGGGAGAAATTGCTTAGTTCAATTAATTTATTTCTAATACTTATTGTTTGCTTTTTTGTTGTTTGTAGGATGTTCCTCAGCTCTGTTAAAAGGCTCCGAATCATGAGAACCTCTGAAGCTAATGGACTCAGTATGTAAATTTTGAATCGATACTAAAAGTATGGTTGGTATTGCTCCCCTTTCTAAGACTAATTTACCATTCAATTGCAGCTCCAAGATTCCAAGAGAGGAATGGAAGACGAAGATGCAAACCTGTTTAGGATCAGTTATATCCTGTCATTTTAAACTCCAGAAAGATGAAACTCATAGTTTGAAAACAAAGACAAGAGTAGATTTTACCAGTCAGAAGCTCCACTAAGATTGCATTTTCACTGCTTTTTAGTGTTTTCTTTTTTGTTTTCCACTTGACCATTATCTGGTTCTCGTGGGTTTCTTTATTTTTGTAGGCGAAATTCATTTTAGTTTTTTTTTTTCTCTCTCTTATATATAGTGCTGCCATACAGGCTTTTGCACACTTGACTGCTGCTTTCTCATACTGTAAATATGGAGGGAGTACTTTGATATTTAGAGTGGAGTTTGCTGCAATCTAGTGGACTCAGTTTTAATGTTTGTGTGGTTTTGATGTTTGAAATTTCTTATTCATTGTGTTGGTTTTCCATATGTTAATTTCTGTTCCTTTTTTTTTTTTTTTATGGGAGTGTGCAGCTTAGCACAATTGGACTGATTGTCTTCTATGGCTGAACAAATCTTTGCTAGTTCTGCTAACCTTGCATAACAGTATAATGAAGTCAGTTCCCGAACTAAGATTAATGTTTGTTTCAACCACCAATGTATGCAACAGTCAAAGAATGGGGCAAAATCTGCTAACCTTGCATGAGTTTGAAAATTCATTTCAGACAAATTGACAGGCCACCATGAACTATTGGAAACCAATTTGGAAAGCTAGTAATAATGTTTGATCAAACCAGTTCATGAGCTATAGTGCCTTGTAGGTAAATGTTTTTCTTGTAGCTTATGTTGTGTTTTCCACAACTCAAGCTAACACCTTAAATTATATCCACTTTGGAAACAAGGCTTTGTAAATTATAAACATAATTCGGAAATTTTGAAACTATTAAACAACTTTAAAATTGTTTTTTTTTTTTCCAATGATATTAAAAGGATGTTTTTGTCAAAATGTAAAATTAACCTTAATATCAAAGAAGATCTATAAGAAACAATTTCAATGCCAAACAAAGTGGAAGACAATGAGCATTTGGTTTAGTCGTCTCTAAGATTGTAAAATCTAGAGTTTAAGTTTTAGTTGAGCCATATTTAAAAATATATATATTTAGTTAGAGGCTCTTGAACCAAACTTGAAGAACCCATATGAGTTATGACAACAACAAACCATTGGATTAAAACTATTAACAGGTTAATAAAAGTGTATAATATTGAAAATGTATTTTTTTCATATTAGTTTTTTTTTTTTTTTTTTTTGCAAAGTTTCATATTAGCTGATATAAATATATTTCATAAATATTATCAATATTTCTTGATATATCGATACATTGCTGAAAATAATATGAAAAAGATATAACATGAATTTTAAATATCACACTATAAAAACTCGATATATTGAATAAAATTGTAAAATTTTAGTCTTTAGTGTGACCCACTGGCAAATTTACTTCTATTTATAATTGATTAGAGCACAACTGTATTCTACTATTGATGAAAAAAAAAAATCCCATATGTAAAAGAGCTCATGCTAAATTGCTATTACTATTCTTTGCTGGTTTCCATATCTTACATAGTTCTTTTTTTTTTTTTTTTTTTTTTGTGCCAAATATATCTTTCATAGTAAAGTGAAAAGACCTCTTAGTAGTTATGAAGAATGATGGTTCCTTTATTATAATCCTTTTTATATATATATATATATATATATTTTTTTTTTATCAATTAGGCCATGGAGTTAAATCAATGACCCACCAACTAAGGTCTATTTTTGTTTTTTTCTTTTTTATTAGAACTTCAGTAACAAATGTAGGCTCAAGCAAAAACAAAAATGATGGGCATGGACATTGATTTAGAATTTATTGGGCTTATGAATTAATTTTATATTGTTTAAAATTAAAGGTTAGTATGATAATTTAAAATATTATAATATATAATTCATTATTAAAGAGAGATCATAAAAGATTAAATGGATTGAATTAAGTATTATGACGTGTGTTTTAAATTTCAGTATAAGCTAAATTTTAGTTGGATTTTGACTCCTATTAGGGTAATGAAGGGATAACCCTAATTAGATTTTTATATAAATAAAAGTTATATCATTTCCTTTTTATCTAGGTGATATGTTAATAAAGGTTATACCATTAAAAGTTTGCAGATTAAGAGAGGATGAACCTCACCATTCCACTAATATATGTGTGTGATTGATTATATTATTGATCTATTTTATTAATTAAATTTATTTATACGAGAAATATTAAAATCACAGTAAATCAATTTATTTACAGGGCATTTAATATTACTGCGGTTTTTTTTTTTGTTTTTTTTCAAATTTCAAAAAAATAAGTATTAAAAAAATTTTAAAAAAAAAATTTATTTTTTATTTCTTTCATATTTATTCAGAAACATTTTAAAAATAAAAAATTAAAAACAATATATTCTAATTATTTTAAAAAAATAAAAAATAAAAAATAATACCGAACTGACATTTATTATAATATTTGTGATTTCAATTTATATGCGAATGTTGGGTTAATAAAATCCAACACATTGGAGGCCAACAATAGCTGGAAAATGCTCAAAAGCAGTAATATTTAATGTAATGTATTGTATGGATTCCAGTCTAATCCTAGGAAGCCATTGATGGATGGGTGTGAAAAAGTGACAATTATGTCCACTTGAGAGGTGAGACATTTCAATTGAGTAAAAGGGTATCTGTAAAAAGTGTGGGGCAATTCCAAATCAAACATTTACCCCTCAAAATCAATGGTGGGGGGTTGAGCATGGTGAAGGGGCCAATTATGCCCAACCCCATGATTTGTTTTGCCCACTTTTGTTGTTGATTATTATGTTTGGTTATTCAATACACCTATACGTGCATATAATGCATTTTATATTCATAATCAGATAGAATTTATTTAAAATTATGTAAAGTGAATCTCACTTACACTATATTCATTTACATTGATTGTATTAAATAATATTTAGAGAGAGAAATTGAGGATGAAATTAGATTTTGCATAATTTTGAATTATTTGGTGAAATTGATACACTGTGGTAGCAAAGAGACTAACTAGATTGGACCCATTGAAATTGTTGATGAGCGTGCTACACATTGACACACAATAGATTACCTTTTTGTCTGTTTTTTCATTTTTCTTCTAATTTTTTTGGATGGACCTAAATCTAATAACCAGAAGGGCATATAAAGAAATGATCACTAAATTAGTTATCAATGGGGAGTAGATTTTACAAATGATCATTAAATTTTGTATTAGGTTTTATTTTGAGTAAATCTCATCAATAGAACTTTTCAGGTATTTACAATCCAGTCATTTGAGCTACATTCAAGCCAAAATTATATTGGAATTATGTTGCCAAAACCATTTGAAATCATTTTCTTTTTCATTAAGCCCTCTGTAGATTTGGATCAGTAATTTTGCTACAAATGATAAGAGTTTTACCAAGAATTATACACACGATTGGTCGTTTGCAGCTCACTTTTTTTGTGGTTTTTCATTCTCATGAAAAATGGTTTCAACGAGTGGACAATTACTATTAGCAGCATAATATCACAAACTAATAATGTCTCCCACCATTGGTTTAAAAGGATTTCTTCTGATTTTTGGCTCAAAAGCTGCTATTAACAATAGCGATGTCAAATTAGCCTTTTTATACAAGTATTTACAATTATACCGTATATATTAACTCAGTACATACATAGTAGTAGTACCAAAATAACAATCATCACATATTGAAAACTAAAGGACTCATCACTACAACAGACTCGGAAATCTGCTTTGGTTCCACCATTTAAGTTTATGTAAAGAGTAACAGAACATTTAAGAAGCCTACAGCAAGAACTCTCTTGGATCAGTGATATAACCAGTCAAAGCAGATGCTGCTGCTGTATATGGAGAAGCAAGATATATCTGCCCTTCTTTGTGTCCCATTCGGCCAGGGAAGTTTCTGTTTGTTGTTGACACACAGACCTGCAATGACATGTAGCCCTCAGAATGAGTTAAACAGAACATGAGCACCCATGACTGCACAATGTCATGACCGAAGTGTAACAGTAACGGTTGGCATTATCATGAATTTGTTTAGGAAAATGACAGTATCAGCCTGTCACTGTGACACAGTCAGTGATTCACCTTATGTTTCAGCTGAGAGAATTGGTAATGGCTGATATTGTGCTTGTTGGATAGAAAAGCAGAATTTAACTTACCTTTGGTTCATTCATGCGAGCATAGGTATCTCTAGGGCCCCCCATACAAGCACTACAACTGGGACTTGCAGGCGTATCACAACCAGCTTCTTCGAAAATCTGCGAGCAAGTTTTGCCACCAGACCCTGGTACTGGGATACTATATATGTCAATCCATACCTGAAAATTTTTACAGTAATATACTACTGTTAAATGTGTGACAAGTTTATTTCTTAGTATCCTTCATAACTTGTGAATCAACAGACATAATCACATAATGACACAGAATTACAAAACCTTTTGGGTTGCAGGGACAAGAAATGTGGGAACCTTGACCTTTTTACCCTGCACATAAGGCAAATAGATGGATTGAACTTGGGAGGGGAAAGAAAAGACTTTTAATCTTATTCAGAACACAACCTGAAGAAAAAACTTTTTATTTTGATTGAACACAAAAATGAAATTCTACATATAACCACATGAAAGTAACAATCAACAGGCCAATAGTGATAATAATAACTCAATAAAGATAAATGAGTCTTACTGAAGCTAGAAAAACTTTGGCTGCAGCCATAAAATCTTCTGTTTTTCCACCAGTGCAGGATCCAATGTATGCTCTGTCAATTTTGACATCTTTGCATTCTCTTGCTAAAGCACGATTATCAGGAGAGTGTGGCTGCAAAAAATATATGGGCCATATCACTTCTCATAAGAATATCAATTTTTTACTGAAGAATTTATTGAGGTCCACAACAGTTTTAGCAACCTTTATATATGTGTGTTTGTTTTTAGTGGAAATTAAATAGAATCACAAACCTTTGCGACCAATGGTTCCAACTTTGAGATATCAAATCTGTATTCAGAAAGAAATCTAGGCAGGAAAAATATAAAAGGCATATCACTAAAAAATGAAAATCAAAAGCACTATATTGAAAGAAACTCACAATATATTCTACTGCTAACAACTTGATAAAATTCTTTGGTTATTTCCATAGTCCAAGAAAAAATAACATTTATGATGTACTCAAAACTTTTAGTTTCATTCTTTTCCCATTAGGTAAACGTTCCCAAATGATTAAACCCAACCTGAAAGGAAAAACTAACAACCTGAGTTAAGTGAAGTCCAAAGACAACTCATGGGGAAAAAGGTCGAGTCAGTCAATGTAGCTCAAATAGAAACAGTGGAATTCTAAAATTTCTAATTGTAAATCTGAATATTTCAAATTATTTCAGCTAACAATTAAATAGAAAAATTAAATTTGAAAATGATACACAGTTAGATAGTGATTTTGTTTCAGTTTACATATTTGATTTCATACTGCAATGCAGAATTCAATATTCCAATTCCATTTCATTTTACAAGTTCTAAAGATGCTAGCAAAACCTATCAATCTTCATAAGCATACTGAAAAATTAACCCTGTTAGGTCCTAAGTGTTAAGAATATAATATGAGAAAAAGTCTCACATTGATTAAATACAAACATATTAAGTGAATAGTTAGCTTCTGGATTAAAAACAGGACATTCAACTCAAACTCTAATCTCAATTGGGTAGGCATCAGTTACATACATCGTTTTCCTAGGATCATCAGGAAATAAGTAATTATTTCTCAGTAGTCATTTAGTAATAAAATTCTACCTTGCTTGATCATCACTATAAACTGGTTGGTATGGAACAGACGTTTTATCCTGTACAAAGATAATACCATAAGCCCTTGCTAGGCAAAAGAAAAATGCATCCCTTAATCTAAGCAATGATATACAGTCTATTGAAAAATACCTCAAGGTACTTGAACGTAGTGGTATCAGCAGGGATAACCCCATTCTTTCCCCCAGCCTCGATAACCATGTTACATAATGTCATTCTCTCTTCCATCTAACCATCACAGAACAATCAAGAAATGATGAAAGCGACAGATTCAACATGCAGTGTTAGTACAAGAGAGAAGTTCACTTACACTCAAACTCTCAACAGTTGTGCCAACAAACTCCATTGATTTATATGTTGCACCAGACACAGATATTTCTCCAATAATCTATAAAGAGAAATCATTTTCTCAGATATTACATTACAGAAACAGGAAAAACAAGTGATACATTTTCATTTAAGGCTAAAGGAAATAAATGTCTGCAAACTCACTTGCAAAATCAAATCCTTTGCTAGCACATAATCAGGCATTTCACCATCCATTACAAATCTCAGAGTTGGAGGCACCTGCAATTTTGATTACATCATGAAGGAGGTAAAGATTCAAATAATTAATGTTCACTGGAAAATCACAAATTACAAAAAGTAACTAGTAATCCTTGCAACTATGAGTTCTCAAGTTAAAGATTTGCACATATTGACACAAACCGAAAACAGTTAAAGTCAAAGTTCATATGCTAGAACACTTGAGAGAAGAATCCATTGAATTTCTAGAACTGCATGGAGCCTTCTATATATAGAATGAAAAACAAAGAAATGCAATAGACTATTGTTACATAATTGAGGCATTAAAGAAAGACCAATCAATTTTGCTAACCTTGAACAGGAGCTTCCCAGTGCCTAATACAAAACCTGCATCAGTGATGCCAATTCCAGTAGCAAATTGGCCAAATGCCCCAGCAGTGCAGGTGTGAGAGTCTGTACCTAACAGGACCTGATGAGGGTATCAACAAATGAACAATTAACTGCTGTTCTGAATATGTCGGGGTATAAAATTTAACTCTACAAAAGAATCTCACCTCTCCTGGCCTACAATGACCTTCTTGCGCAAGTGCAATGTGGCATACACCTTTATAATCAGGGTTAGCCTACAATTGTGAGTAAAAAACCAATAAAGTAAAATCTCTCAATATAATAGACAACAAATTTAGTAAAATCAAGTATATACTATATAATATGAAATTATACCTTGAAGTTAGTAAGATCCTTAATATCATAGAAGTACTTTATGTTCTGTTCCAGGCAAAAATCCCTTACTATGTCCACGTTACGGTTTGCTAGCTGATCAGCACTAAATATATAATGATCTGGTATAACCACAATTTTCTCACGGTCCCATACCTTCAAGATTGATATTAGTAAAGCTAGATAGGTACTTTCAAGCATGGAAAAAGGACAAACTGTAAATTATTAAAAAAAAGAGAGAGAGATTCAAAATACCTTGGCATTCTTTCCAAACTCTCTCTTGAAGATGCTGAAGGAACCAGGGCCACAAACATCATGGGTCATCAAGATATCAACATTGACCCAAATATTCTCACCTGGGATCAACTGGGTCTTCTCAGAGGCTCTAGCCAATATTTTCTCTGTCATTGTCATTGCAGTCTTCACCTGCAAATTCATCAAAATTCAACAGAAACAGATAATCAAAAACCAAATAAATTACTAATACCCTTTAGTGGAAACCCCAACGAACCAATGAGAAAGTTTATAACAAGCAAAATTGAATATGCAAATTAACATAAACCCTTAAAAGAAAAGAATCTAACTGAGCCAGTAGTGGCAGGCTTGCGTTCTGATTGCTTGGGAGCCATAACTGATAAAATTTTCTTGGAAATTTTGGGGATAAAAGATTGCCATGATGGTGATGAAGAGAATGCCGAGAGATCCAGATCCTTCTATATAAAAACAATAATTCAAAGCTTAGACAAAAAAGAAAGTGTATGTCAAGTAATATTTAGTCGCATTAATCAATAAATTAAGTGGAAACATGTTGAAGTAATATTTAGTAGTATTAATTAATTAATTAACCTTGTTGGTGATGAAGGATGAGGAGGCAGGGAAAATTGTGGAGGAAGCCATGGTAGTGACTGCGTTAAGATTTGCATAACTCTAAAAGGTAAAGAAAATAAGCTAAAAGCAGTGTTTGGTGGCTTCGAAACTGGAGGTGAAAAGTGAGCAAGGTCTACACGGCTCTGATAATTGTGGACTTGTGTGTCTGGTTTTGCCGCCATGGGAGGCCCACTGCTATAGTGCTATCTCAGGAGTCAGAGCATGTAGTTTAACGACAAATCATTCAATCTTATTCCCGTTGTGGAAGGATGTCGTTTAGTTTTAACGACTTCAACGATTTGTCCGTTTATTCTGAAGCATATGGTAAAAGCAATGTTTTTAAGCTCAATCCGGCCTCAGAGCTGTTAATGGCAAAGGTCACGGATTAGAATTTAAACTGACATCCAATCGGATTAAATCGAAAATATTAAATAAATATAAAAAATGTAAATTTTATAAGTAATTTAATAAAATAAATTTAAATACAACAAATTTTCTTTAACAAATAATATAAAAATGATTTTAAAATTTAAAATAGTAATAGAATAAATAAGTAATAAAAATTTTAAAATAAATAAATTATTTGTGTAAATAAGAATAAGAGAAATTTAATTTTTTAGTGATAAAAAATATAAATTTATTTTACAATATATTTAAATTTTATTGTTAATTTAAGTTAGAAGATAGTCATTAAAATTAATTTTACAACATAATTTTTTTAATATGATATATAATTATTTCAAAGAGAATGGTATCACATATTCATGTTTAGTTGGAGGTACGGCAATTACACTCATAGGTTTATTTTTAATTGAGGGTTGATTAATTGCTGAAATAGAATCAGACAGGACCGGAAATGGACAACCATCCCATAAAAACGACTGAAGCTTTACGGCAGTCGTCTAGGCTGTAAAACAAATTATTTGTTTACAGCAAACGACATCATATGATATTTACAGCAATGAAATTGCGAGAGACTCGGTGAACTCAGACGAGTTCTGCTAATGTTGTCATTTGAAATTGTTTTGGCATTGGTGGCCTCGGAGAAGAAATCTTATAGGAAACCTGTTCCATCGTTGGCCGACACTGTGGATTATCAAGAAGGCAGCCAAATGATAGCTTGGCAATGGAGATCACTTGTTCTGATACTTGATTTCTTGGTGGTGGGAGGCGTTGATCCAGCACATTCTTCAGAAGAATTTGATGGGTTATTGTTGATGTTGAAAGAGATGAGATGAGATCTCCAGGATGCTTTCCCATTAGTACTTCCAATGTTACAACTCCAAAGCTGTAAACATCACACTTCTCGTTTGCTTCCATTGTGTAAGCAAGCTCTACAATTCAATCAAAAGTAATCACGCTTTATTATAAAACTATTTTACTGAAAATGTGCACAAAAATCATGGAATAATTATTTATTGGATGGAAGATTTGGATTTATAAACTTTACCTGGAGCTGCATAGCCAAAGGTGCCAATAAATGAAGTCCAGTTGGATGAATCAGGCTTCAAAAATCTTGATGCTCCGAAATCGGAGACGTGAGCCTCATAATTTGAATCCAACAAAATATTGTTGCTTGATATATCTCGATGTATTAGAGGAGAAAAGCATCCATGGTGCATATAGGATAAAGCATTTGCCACCCCTTTTATGGCATTCACCCTCTTCCTCCAATTGAACTCTACTGCTGCTGCCTCACTGCTCAAAACCTTTCTCAGGCTTCCTGCTTCTAAGAATTCATACACCAAAAAGGAGTGTCTTGTGTGAGAACAGAACCCATAAAGCTTCACAATATTCCGGTGTTGTATTCTTGTCAATGCAGCAATCTCACTTTCAAATGCTTTTTGTTCTTCTGTTCCACCATCAATTTGTTGGTGAAATTTCTTCACTGCAACCACTTGAGTGCTTGGCAGCTCAGCTTTGTAAACACTTCCAGACCTGCCTGCTCCAATGCAATATCTGGAGTCGAATGCCTCTGTAGCTTCGATGATGTTTTCATACACCATTTTCCCATCATAGCTCCATATTGCAAACAAGTTTTTGTTCTGTGCTTCTTTTTGCTCATCTACACTTTTAACACTCTTGCATTGAAAGGCATATGTCCCAATGATGAGAAATACGAAGCCTAAGAGAGTTAGAATGATCAAAAGCACAACTTTGTTGTCCCTTGGTCTTTGGGTGGTCATAGAAGGGCAAGCCTTCAACCCTGTAAGTTTCCCACACAAATCTTTATTATTTGCAAGTGCTTCTATTGATGCAATTTTGAATGCTTTGTTGTTGGGTACAGGTCCCTCCAGGAGGTTATTGGATATATCAACAGATGTCAAGCTTAACATCTCCTCAAAGGAAGATGGCACAGAACCACACAGTTGATTGTGGGACAAGTTCAGAATTTCCAAGCTACCTAAATATCCAAGATTAGGTGGCAACTCTCCTTCGAGCAAATTGTGACTCAAATCAAGAATTTGAAGAGAGTGTAGATTGCCAATTTGAGAAGGAATGCTTCCACTTAATCTGTTCTCGCTCAAATTCAAGTGAAATAGTTTTGAACAGTGTTCTAATTGGCTGGGAATTGATCTACTAAGGTTGTTTGCTGCTAAATCAAGGAGCTTTAGATCATGTAGTATTCCAAGTTCTTGAGGAATACCACCTGAAAATTTATTACCACTCAGTTTGAGACTGAAAAGTAATGTTAGCCCTCCTAATTCCCTTGGAATCTCTCCCACTAGCTGATTTGAGGAGAGGTCGAGTACATGCAATTGAGTTGCTTTCCCAAGCTCAGGTGATATTCTGCCTGAAATTTTATTGTTGGAGATTTTAAGGCTTGTCAGGTTTTGACAGTGTCCCCAGTTCTGGGAAAGTTCACCGTACAACTTATTGTAACTTAGATCAATGTAATCTAAGTTGGGGTATATGCCGAAACATTCTGATATATTTCCTGTTAATTGATTTCCTTCAAGCCGAACTCTGAATAAGCTAGTGCAGTTCTTTAAGCTTTTTGGAATTGGACCCACAAATTTATTATTGCATGCATCAAGCCAATATAGTACTCCACTACTGCATATTTCTTGAGGTAGCTGACCAGATAATAAATTGTCACCAAATTGGAATGATTTTAGAAATGTGCAGTTATACAGCTCTGCAGGGATTGTTCCAGTGAGTTTGTTCATGAAGAATCTTAAATCAATGAGATATTTCAGTTTTCCTAACTCCTTGGGAATTTGGCCTGATAATTGGTTTACTGACAGGTTCACATCGGAAAGTTTTGTCAAGTTCCCTATAGTGGAAGGAATTGGTCCAGAGAGTTTGTTGGCATAAACATATAGAAGGACTAGGTTGCTTAAATTTCCAATAGAAGCAGGGATATTACCAATGAGATTGTTTGATGACAAATCAAGGTCACGAAGAGATCTCAAAGTCCCTAGTTGTTCTGGAATGCATCCTGAAAGCTGGTTTTTATAGAGGAAAAGGGATTTTAAGTTGCTTAAATTTTCAATTGAAGCTGGAATTCTGCCTGTGAGATTATTGCTACTTAATGCAATCTCAACAAGGGTTTCAATCTGTAGTATTTCTTCAGGAATAGATCCTGAAAGTTCATTGAAATCAAGGAACAAATATATTAATTTGCTCAAGTTCCCTATACAAGCAGGGATTGTACCTGTGAGATTGTTGCCTTCTAAATGCAGCTCTGTGAGAGATGTCAGTCTTCCTAATTCTGGAGGGACTGATCCAGTGAGCTGGTTATGGCCAAAAACAAGATGATGGAGGGACCTCAATGATCTTACTTCCCAAGGGATTGAACCATATAGTCCATTGTTATTGAGGTACAGGAAATGCAGTCTGCTCAAGTTTCCTATAGAAGCAGGAATAGGACCAGTAATGTTGTTATCTGTCAAGATAAGCTTCTTGAGTGATCTTAACATTCCTATTGTCTGAGGTAAAGGCCCACTAATCTTATTTTTGAACAGAATGATATGGCGAAGACTGGTTAACAAGCCAATCTCAGATGGTATAGTACCTGAGAGATCATTACTAGTCAAGTACAGGAAATTTAGTCTGGAAAGGTTGCCAATGTGGGAGGGTATGCTTCCATAGAGATGGTTGTGACTAAGTTCGAGGGTGTACAGATTTGGAAAGCATGAGAAACAGAAATTTTGGAGCGTACCTCTCAAACCACTGTGTGAAAGGTTTATCTGGTTAACACTTCAAGACTCGTCGCACGTTATGCCAACCCATTTTCAAGGACTAATGCTCTTTTCAATTTTAGACGTAGAGTTTGATGAAGTGTAATTGTCAGGGAGAAGAGTACTCCATGAAGAAAGAAAGGAATGACTTGAAATATGAAGGCTGTCTTTCCATTTAAGCAGAGCCTGTGCTTCTTTTCCTGATGCAGAACCAGAAACCAAAATATGAGCATAGGAGATGAAAATGATTAACAGGACTTGAAGTAGATTATTGGAAAGATGTTTAATTACTAAGGAAGCCATGAATTGAAGTGTTGGGTGGAATTTCGTATTGACAATGGCTTCAACGGCATAAGGTACTTATAGAAATGATATTCACGAGTGCTCTGTGTTCATTCTACTGTAGTTTACATTATAAAATTAATGATTTCAAATATTTGACACTAATTTTACACTCTCCGCCAGCTTATTGGTTACTTTCTGTGAGAGAATTTTCTTTAATCAAACTTTTCTTTTAGTTACTTTAATCCATTGTGGATAAAATTCCACTTTGTAGCCAAGAAAATATTGACTAAATCTTTAAAAGTAGGATAATGTGAATTCATTTTTTGATAATGCTGATAATGTCAGGTGAGTTAAGTTCTATAAAAAAAAAATTAAATCATACATTAAAAAATAAATAAATAATAATTATTCTTATTTTACATTATAAATTGTGTCAAAATATTATATAATTGTCCTTATTATATCAGATGCAATTACGTCATTTAGTATTATTATTATTATTTTTTTAATTTCTATTTTTCTCTTAATTTCAAGAATTTACATTAATTGGGTTCCATTCCCACTACTAAAGTAGTCTCTTTATGCAAAAAAAAAAAAAAAAAAAAAGTAGTCTCTTTATTATTTTTTTTTACTTTTCTTGCAGTTAATTATGGCACCAAACATTAAATCCAACTCTTTCGCAGACTTGCTTTCTTCACACTTGCAATCTCCACTTTGTCAAAATCTCAGCAAAGATATATTATATAGAATAATTGGTCTTCATTCAATTTAAATCCTACTGTTGATTTCATTTAATGGTTTAAGCTTTTAGATGAAATCTTGATTTCATTACATTTTTCTACTTATTAACTCATAGGGGGAAGGTAATTAATTTTAGCTGATGGTACAGAGTAGAGATGACAAGTGGATGAGTTTGGGTGGCTGTAAATTAGATATAAATGGGATAAGTTTTAAATTACTTATTTATCTATTTATAATCCATTTAAAATTTATATGGATATTCAAACTCATATAATCCACATAAATTTTTACCCACCCATTTACTCAATTATTGTTAATTTAATTATGTTTAATATATTTTTTTGAGAAAAATTATTTTTAATATATTATATTATTATTATAGACCATATTTTTATTTAATAATATATTTTTTTAATTTAATAATTGTTTTATATATTCTAATATTATTAATTTTAATGTATTATTATGTAATTAACTATATAAATGTATTTTTGTTAATTTTCAAAACTAAATGGCAAGGGATATATTTTTTTTTCTTTGAATTTTTAATACAAATGTGAATATTTTTTCATTGATGGAATCTAAGAACTGGATATTTAATAGGTTTCCAAAAATTGTTCCATCATGTAAAAAAATAAACACATTTTATAATTAATTAATGTTGTCATTTATTATGTGATATATGCTAACAACTAATTTATATATATATTTTTTGCTTATAAGAAAGTTTATTAAAATATTCATACTATAATGTTTTGAACGGTCTCTAAAATGAAAACAAGGAACCTTTGAATAAAAATATAAAATGATGTATACAAGAAAATTTTTATTGCTTAAATATCAGTTAACGGGGTACAGATATAATCAATTAATAATATTATTTTAATTGATTAATGAATTAATATAATTAACTAATTATATGTGTATGGTTAATTAAATTAATTAATTAATTATATTTATTAAATAAATAAAACATTGATTTTTGAAAAATAAATTTTCAACCTCAAAATCTGTCTTTTTATGTATCATTCAAAGTTGTACTATTTATGACTAAAAAAATTCCATATCCAATATTTTATTTATTTATTCAACTAATTTTTTATTAATAAATATCCATATCCAATGTGTCCCAACCCATATAAATAAAGATCATTTTTTTTTTACTCACTTGTAACCTATTTAGCTTTTATATATTATCTATTTATTAATCATATCCATTTAATATGAGTGAATTAAGACGAGTAAATAACTATAGGTGAAATTTGCCACCTCTAGTACAATGACACAAATATATCCTATGCAAGAAAAAAAGTTTGAGATACGGTACATTCTCGAGTCGAATTTGAAATATTTGAGTGCTTCCAATGCAATTACAACATACTTGATCATAGCAGCTATGATAATAGTAAGAAAGAAAGGGATGCCAGATTCCATAGTAAGCAACATAATATCCCAAACTCGTACGCCTCCCAACATTTATTGTACAAGCATTTTACAATGCCTCAAATAAACAGTATCACATTAACTCAGCACACATACAGTACTAACCATCGCATACTGAAAAATTATACGACTCAGTACAACAGACTCGGATATCTACTTCGGCTCCACAATTTAAGTTATCGTGTGATGCTGGGTAGAGACTAGAGTACTAAACAAAACATTAAAAGCCTATTGCAAGAACTCTCTTGGATCAGTGACATAACCAGTCAAAGCAGATGCTGCAGCTGTATAGGGGGAAGCAAGATATATCTGCCCTTCTTTGTGTCCCATACGGCCAGGGAAGTTTCTGTTTGTCGTTGACACACACACCTGTAATCACACAAACCTCAAAGTAGTTAACAACAGGAATACCGCTGGCAGACATCGATAACATGGATTATATTGCAGTATAGAGTCAACTTTTATTAGACAGGTCTTCGATCATCATTAATTGTTTTGTATTAATACCGTGCAGAATGATCAAATTAAGTATTATGCACAATCTGATTTGTAGTGCATTTCTTGGTTCAGTGTCTACAGAAATACCAAAGCATAATTAGCATTCCAATCATGTGATGCATGATGCATCATACACAGTAAGGATCTGAAGTCTATGACATCGTCTCCGTATGAATTTTCATGTATGGCTGCAATTGCCTGTCATAATAGTGTATAGGCATTGCTTTGGTGAAAACCATGGGAAACAGTTACTATAAACAAAATCAAGAGAGTTTTTTTTACAAAACTAACATGCAAAACCTTAGTTTCGATTCTCAATGATATGGGCAGAGAAAGGTAAAGCAAGATGGTTAAAAGGGAACAAATAATAATTCTTCAGCATTTCCCTTCTGTCATTCTTAAAGAATTAATGAATGCCTAAAGGAATAAATAAGATAAATTGTAACCTAACCAAACAAACAATGGGCATATACTACCAGCTTAATCGGCCAAACAGGACCCAACTATTATATGTTTCTATCATTGTTAAAAACACACATGAGGTGCAGCAAATGGAGAGCATCCTTTCTTTTTCATAAGATATTGAAAGGACATGGTAATAATATCATAATAGCCACTGCAATACATTTCATATAAGATATTGTTGTTATCCACTTGGAATAGCAACAAATAAAACACACTGCCTTAGAAAAGTGAAGTGATGACTGATGAACTTGATACTGTTAGTGCTCATTCACAACCAGGAATAGAGCTGAAGCTAAAAAGATATGGACAATGTTCTTTATTCCTGTGACCAATGAATCATCTTGGCCAGATTTACTCCAGAATCAATTTGAGGAATTATGACTACCAAGAATGAGACTTATGGCCCACAATAATGGTTTTTCTTTATTTGCTTTTTTTCCCTCTGTCCACATTATATCTTCGTAAGTGAGGATTATTGCTGAATTAGGAAATGCATTCTAGAAATAGAGTGCAATTGGGATGATGAACTGCACATGAAAGTGTGCCAGTTAGAGGGACAAGCAAACTTGTGCTTACCATTGGTTCATTCATTCGTGCATAAGTGTCTTTAGGGCCTCCCAAACAAGCACCACAGCTAGGACTTGCAGGTGTGTCACAACCAGCTTCTTCAAA
Source organism: Vernicia montana (assembly GCA_949750685.1). Classification (NCBI taxonomy): domain Eukaryota; kingdom Viridiplantae; phylum Streptophyta; class Magnoliopsida; order Malpighiales; family Euphorbiaceae; genus Vernicia; species Vernicia montana. The sequence goes on from CATKHJ010190412.1 coordinate 64,637, forward strand.
AATCTGGGAGCAAGTTTTGCCACCAGACCCCGGTACAGGGAGACTATATACATCCACCCATACCTGAATTTTACAATAAATATTACTGTTAAATTTGTTACCAAATTTCTTTCCATCATTATATTAGAATCATTCATAACTAGTGAATCTACAGAAATAAGAACATAATGATCCAGCATTACAAACCTTTTGGGTTGCTGGGACAAGAAACGTGGGAACCTTCACCTGTTTACCCTGCACATAAAGCACAAAGAATAAGCTTGAGAAAGGAAAGAGAAGTAGAAATTACAGAAAATGATAGCATATGTAAATTCTAAGTTTAAAATAATCTGTCTATTCCAAAATCTTTTACCTACATAATATTATAGTTTATCTTGACAAGTAATTCAGAGACTGGGGTGGGCTTTCCCACACAATAAAACCATGAGGACGAGTGCACAATCTTTTTTGTCCTTACATCTTATAATAAAATACAAATGGGTAGTGTCGAGGCACCAAATGTGTCTCCCTAAAATTGTCAACTTTTTCATGTAGAGCAAACAATTGAGAAATACTAAATTAGGAATTTTCCAGATGTCACTGCATTTTATACAACCCTAAAATCAATAATGCACAAACTGCAATAAATTGCCAGTATTGCAAATGTGAAATTAAATATTATAATATGCAAATAACATAGACAGCTATATTAATTTATCATAGCATATCCTTGCTTAGCAAGATGAGCCTGATTTCAAAGCAGTCTCTATCCTATTCACATATGGCAGTTGAATGTGTCCCAAAATAGTCACCAGCAACCAAAAATTTAATAAAATTTACAATTTATGATACTGAAATGTTAAAGGATAAACAAATATCTATAGTAATGTATGTGCGAGTTGGGTTTAAGACTGAGAACAGTCATCAATGATGAAGAAACATGCCTTCAACAAAATAAAATTAATAAAGATCCCAAATTTAATAAGCCAAAAACAACATTAATATTAAAAAGGTATTAGCTTTTCTTTGTCTTGAAAAGATATAAGACTCCAAAATAGTAAACTACCATAAAGGTCAACTTCAAACACAAGGAGGACGAAACTTGCCAAAATACAATTAGAAAAATCAAACCTAATAGATTCGGAGCACAACCTAAAGAAAGACATGAGCGATATTTTGATTGAACATCATATGTATGTAAGCCCACGGCCACAGCAATAAAAAGGTTAATATTAACCCAAAATAAAATGGACATATCCACATGAAAATAAAAATCAATGATCCAGTAGAAATAAAATATATATATATATATATATATATATATATATATAATCCTTACTGAAGCAAGAAAAACTTTGGCAGCAGCCATAAAATCTTCTGTTTTTCCACCAGTACAGGATCCAATATATACTCTGTCTACTTTGACATCTTTGCATTCTCTTGCTAAAGCACGATTATCAGGAGAATGAGGCTGCAAAAATATATGGAGTTATGGGCTATGTCACTCCTTAGGAAAGGAAAACCAGAGTAATCAGACAAAACTAAGAGAAGAGATAACAATCAAGGTCCATATGAAACTATAAACAAACTATGTGGAAACCAAATAAAATCACACACCTTTGCAACCAATGGTTCCAATTTTGAGATATCAAATCTGTACTCAGAGAGAAATCTAAGAGCCAAAAAGAAAAAAAAAAATCACTGAAAATGAAAAACCAAAAGCACCATGCTGAAAGAAACAAACGATAGATTCTACAAGTGGATAACTGACAAAATTAAGTTATTTCATGGTCCCATAAATTGAAATTTTATAATTTACTCATATAACTTATAATTTACTTCTCTTCACATCCTGTATAAGTTTACAAATCATAAAATTACAAAACCAACAACCTGATTAAAGTGAAGTCTGAAGACAATCTCATAGGCAGAAAACATCAAGTCAATCAATACAGCTCAACAGAATAATCATATTCTGGTAAGCTACAAAGATGCTAGCAAAACCTATCAATTTTTCTAAATATATTAGAAAAATAACCCTGACTTAAATCCAAAACACATTCGGATATTACATGAATCCATGTTAAATGATCCTAAGAAAATAAGAAATATTATTCAGCAAACATTAAGCAATAAAAATCTACCTTGCTTGCTCATCACTATAAACTGGTTGATAGGGCACAGATGTCTTATCCTGTGCACAACAAAAGATAACACAGTAAGCCCTTGCTAGGAAAAGTATTTTCACATAATGCAAAAGAAAAATTAACTCCCTACAAAACAGACAATAAATCTAAGCCATGGCATACAACCTATCTGAATACCTCAAGATACTTGAATGTAGTGCTGTCAGCAGGAACAACCCCATTCTTCCCCCCAGCTTCAACAACCATGTTACATAATGTCATCCGCTCTTCCATCTAATCATCATGGAAAATAAGAACAAAAAAAGAAAAAGATCTGTTGATGTGATATTAACAGCTGCAGACAGAAATTGACTGACCACACAATGTAAGTGCAAGAAAAACCAAGGTATACTCACATTTAAACTCTCAACTGTTGAGCCAACAAACTCCATTGATTTATATGTTGCACCAGCCACAGATATTTCGCCAATGATCTGAAAAGAGAGAATCATTTTTCCCAGATATAACATAACAGAAACAGGAAAAGGAAGTGATATATTTCAATTAAAGGGTAAGGTGATGCCCACTAAAGTAGGTACACATCTCAGATATGAAAGTACTCACTTGCAGAATCAAATCCTTTGCAAGCAAATAATCAGGCATTTCTCCATCCATTACAAATCTCAAAGTTGGGGGAACCTGCAATTTTAAGAATAAAGGAAATCATAAGAAAATCAATAAGGGAGCAATTGAATGTCACAGTTTTCGAAGATAACTTTATGGAAATTGTCAAGCAGGACAAATGAGCAGCCCAAAAGGATATGAATAACAACAAAAACTGTATTTAGTTTGAAGTTCTATCAAATATTTACTTCAAATTTTTATTCATGAATTTAATACTTCAAGTTTATAGCAAAGTACAAGATGATAACATAAATGAACAGTGTGCAACAGTGTCTTGAGGTCTAAAAATAAATGGAAAATGAGCAGAGGTCATGAATTCAATAAAAGCAAGGCAAGTGGTTTGTTGACTATCAACTAAAACCATCAAGATATTAACAAGGTCACTAGGAGTAAGAAAAGAAAAGCTAGATCCTGCAAATGCAAAATTCTGAAGATGCAAGACGACAAGAAATTATAGGGATGTCTCAGTTAGGAAAGTTTAGCACATCGTGAAGGAAAGGAAGAAAAAAAGGGGTAGACCTAAACTAACTTGGAGGAGAGGAGTTCAATATGAAATCTAGAGGCATTACAACTATCAGAAGACGTACCCATAACCGTTTAGAGTGGAAATAAAGAATTCATATAGCCGACCCCAATTAATTTTAGGATTAAAGCTGAGTTGAGTTATAATTCAAGAGTTCAAAAACCCATGCACTGTCAAAGCATGAAAGCCAAAAAAAAAACTAAATTAAAGCCAGCTTCAGTAAAAATAATTTTGAAGTTAGTTTGCTGAGATATTCTAGCCTAAGTGCTTAACTTGTCACACTCATACTAACCCAGCACTAATAAACGATGGACAGGTTCTGAAAGTCAACCATTTTCAATTTACATTCCAAAGAATGCATCTTATATTTCTTATATCTACTAAAATTAACTTGAACAGACATCGGAAGTCCTCAGAATCCCATCCATAGCATTGCCACCATTAACGTTCTTTGCAGAACTTCGTATAATTTTGTTAGCCAGAGGCCCAGAACACATTAACATTTTAATCAGCGCACAAGTTCAATAGAAGATATTGCACAACTAGCAATAATTGTATCATGAAGATAGTATATGGTTCAAATCTACAGCAGAAAACCACAAATTACAAAAGTAGAATATTTGCAAATGCAAGTTCTCAAGTTAATGATGTACACATATTGACGCAAATCAATATAGTGTGTCCAAGTTCATCTAGTGAAACACCGAAGTGAAGCTAATATATCCATTAATTTAAGAAACCACATGGAGCCTATAGAATGTAAAAATAAAAACTGAAGAGACTATAGTAACTGAGGCATTAAGAAAGAAAAATCAATTTTCCTAACCTTGAGCAGGAGCTTCCCAGCGCCTAACACAAAACCTGCATCAGTGTTGCCAATTCCAGTAGCAAATTGGCCAAATGCTCCAGCAGTGCAGGTGTGAGAGTCAGTACCTAACAGGACCTGAGGGGAATAATGAGCCATTAAATGAGAGAGTCTGGAATTTAAGGGGATAAAATTTGAAAAATCAATAACTCTGTAAAGAATCACACCTCTCCTGGCCTACAATGACCTTCTTGGGCAAGTGCAATATGGCATACACCTTTGTAATCGGGGTTAGCCTGCAGAGTCAGGAAATAAGACGCCCCTTCAATGTCAGTAACAGGCCAGTAAAGTAAATCTCTCAGAAAAATAGGTAACAAGTTTAGTTAAATTTATAATCATTAAACCGTACCTTGAAGTTACTAAGATCCTTGATATCATAGAAGTACTTTATATTTTGCTCATGGCAGAAATCCCTCAAGATATCCACATTTCGGTTTGCACGTTCATCAGTAGTGAATATATAATGATCAGGTATAATGACAATTTTCTCACGGTCCCAAACCTTCAATATTGATATAGTAAGTCAGATAGGTATTTTCAAGCATGGTTAAATGACAAATTGTGATCATGCATACATACAATTGATAGAGGGGGGGAATCAAAAAAAAATTATTGATGATATTTCAGCTTTCAACTCGAGGCTTATTTTTTGAAGATTATGTTCACAATAATTATTATGATAATATCTATGACAGGAAATAAATAACCAAATGCAAAAAAGTAGAACCCTAAGGTAATAAATGGGATTTCCAAACATCAAATGGAATCCCAATCAATCTGGCATTGATGCAACACTCCCAAAATCAGCTGATTATCAATAATGAACTAGCACATTCAAATGTTTTTGCAAAATTAGTTGTAAAAATCGACAACATGGACAAGTGAAAAGAGATCAATACCTTAGCATTTGCTCCAAACTCTTTCTTGAAGATACCAATGGAACCTGGGCCACAAACGTCATGGGTCATCAACACATCAACGTTGACCCAAACATTCTCACCTGGACTCAAGTGAGACTTCTCAGAGGCCCTAGCCAATATTTTCTCTGTCATCGTCATTGCAGTCTTCACCTGCAAATCCACAAAAGAAATCCATCATCAAACCAAATTCAACTGAAACCGATATTCAAAAACAAAAAATGGGTAAGACCCTTTAATCGAAATCAGCAAATTAGCAAAACCCTTAAAAGAAAAGACTTAAACTAAAATGAGAAGAAACTAACTGAGCCAGTGGTAGCAGGCTTGCGCTCTGATTGCTGGGGAGCCATGACTGATACAATTTTCTTGGAAATTGATTTCCGGCATTTGGGAATAGAAAATGGCGATGACGGTGAGGAGAAAGCAAAGAGACCTAGATCCTTCTGTACACAAACAACAACAAATCAAAGCTTAGTCAACAATAAGCGAGAAAAAAAAATCAGAAGATAGCAATTGGGGCAAATTTTTAGAAAGTGAAGTTGAGAAGTTTATTGATATGAAACAGTATTGACCTTAGTAGAGACGAAGGATGAGGAGGGTGTGAAAATGGTAGAGGAAGCCATGAAAATAATAGGTGATAGTATTAAGGCTTTACAGAAACAAGGCGGAGAATGAGAAAATTTACATAAGCTAATAAGCTAATAGTGGTGTTTTGTTTTGGTTGCTCGGCGAATGGAGGAGGCGGCGGCGACGGAGCTCGATCCACACACTGGTTTGGGAACCAAAATAGGATACTTGTGGTTTTAAAATTGATTTATACATTTTTTTCAGTAATTTTCTATTTTTAAGTATTTGTTTTTTTGAGTTTTTGAGAATGAATTTTAATTTGATATATGACTTGTGTGAATTAATTCGAGTCGAGTATCATGTAAGGCACGTTTCGCATTAAATTTCATAAAAATATTTTTCAATAAAATTTTTTATATTATCTTTTAAAATTATTTATTTTCATAAACAAGTAAATTAATTTTTTTTCAAAAATATTTTATAAAAAATAATAAAAATCAATCAATTAAATAAAAAATTTAAAAAACGCTTTCTTCCAATTTATTATTTAAAAATATTTTTAATTAATTTTTACCCATCGTGTATATATATATATATATTATATTTTAAATAAAAAAATATATAAATGCAAATTTATTATATTCTTTATTTATATAATTATTACTATAATAAAATTTTAAATAGTTTTTATGTCAATGTTTTTATTTTTATATATTAATTAAAAATTTAAATTACCAACCACAATATTTAATAAAAATATATATATAAGAATATAATAATAAAAATAATTATAATTTATTAAAAATATTATTCTACACTACTTATTTATTTATATTATTATTTTTTTTCTTCATTTAATTTGTTCAAATAAAATTATTATATAAAAAATAAATAAATAAATAAATTTTTATATTAAATATTCTATTAATTAACTTATATTTATTTTTAATCATTTTAAATATTTAAAATTATATACAAATTTTAAAAATCATAAAAAAATAAAATAAAATAGTGAGCATAGAAAGTCTTAACTTTTTCTATGATATATATATA
>CATKHJ010190425.1:0-13743 GCA_949750685.1 Vernicia montana
TGTTCTAAATTAATTTTAATGATATCTAAGATCATTTGGGGTGTAGAAAAGTGGACTGAAAATATTAAATTGAATTATGGTGATTTTATACAAATCTTGAAATTTTGGAGGCATAATAGATGTTATAAGAGAAGTATGTGATTAATATTTTTGATGGTTGATTGATGCTATATGATTAATATTATGTTAATTCCATGATTCAATGATCAATTTAAGATTTCGATGTGAAATTATAGATTTTCCCCAAATCATCATATTATGGAAAAATAGAGATTTGTAAGAATTAAAGTGAATTGATTTCAATTGAATGATGAATATGAGTTATTGGAATGTTAATTTGATGAATCTAAGTTCAATTTAAAGTTTGAATGTGAAATTGATATTTTCCCCAAATTCTAGGGTTTATGGAGAAAATTGGGGATTTTGAAATTTAACTTGATTTAATGAAATTGGTTGGTTAATTGAATTCGTATATGATATAGTTAAATGATTTCAAGATCAATTTGAAATTTTGTTGTATGAAATAATTTTTTCAAAATTGATGGAATTTGTTATTTAGGGATTTTGATTTATAAGATGTAAATTAATATCAATGATTAATAGAAAATATATTTGTTATGATTCATATGTTAAGTATGAAATTTACTTATGAAATTGAAAAGGGAAATGAATTATATTCCTTGATTTGATTAATTGGTTAGAATGTGAAATGTTTGATTTTATGATATAATTTTGTAATGTGATTATGTGTAATGTTTGTTGATGATTGGGAAAGGGAAAAGTAAAGTATGGTTAGTAAGGTTAGAGGGATAGAAGTTAATGACCGAATTGTGTAATGTGTTATAGAATCAAAAGGAAAGGAAGTTATTCGAAATATCGAGGAGTCTCGTTATTAGTCACGTTAATACTTTTAGGAGCTAAGGAGTTTCGATGTGAGTACAAATAGTATTATTTGCTTTTGTGTCTTGAATATGAGCTTTTCATACTCAATCAATTTTTGTTTGAAAATGCATTGCAACTCTTTGACAAGCATTATTTGTTATTGATTAATGAGCCAAAATGATAACTTATACTTTATGGCATTTGGCCAAACGAGCCTAATATTGTTTTGGTCTTCTAATATGACCAATTATGGGAATCTAATTGTTATTGATATGTTATCCATTAAATCATTTCATGGATATAAAAGATATATTGTTATAATGATTATATGAAAAGCATAAAACTCCTTTGATGTGGGGTAATACATCGGACCTTGTGCACAATGGTAATGGAACCTGCGGATAGGGTAAGATTATCCGAACCTTAGCTGGGAAAGGTTTAATGACCCCAATACGTATGACCCGATCAGTTGTACATGTGACAAGGCAAATGGGAGTGAGCAAGGTGTAAACTGCCACTCGATTGATTATGGGGGAACATACTATTTCCAAAAAAAAGTGAATGATTTTTGCTAAAAGACATATCACTTGCTATAAATATGAAATATGTTCTAAAAGAACAATTTTGATTAACAACGTTATTGTTAAAAATGAACTATTGTTATTTGTTCAATATTGTTAATTTCGTATTATGTACTCACTGAGCTCTGTCTCACTCCTTAATTATTGTTTATTTTTCAGGACCGGTTGATAGGTCGGCAAGGTAAATTTCAAGTTCTAAGCTTTCACTTGAGAATTACTCTGCTATTTTATTTATGGTATGAATGTATATTCGGAAGTTTATTCTAGAGCTCCAATGATTTTAAAGTCTGTAATAATATACTAGGATATCATATGCTTGATGTATGGTATAATATTGTGATATTACAGTCCAAGCACATAAGTATAATGAAATGAACTGTGTATATATATGGAAAATGGAGTTTAAAAGGTAAAGCATATAATGGTAATACGATTATGGTTTATGGTTCTGATTATGGGGCAATGATAACTTGTTAATTAAAGGAAGTTAATAATAAGAAAGGAGTTCTACGGATTTAGGTGACTTTATGTCTCCCTATGCTTTAAGACAGTCATGACTCAAAGACGGGTTGTGACATCAAGAGTCCAATGGTGGTCTCCGTGTACCACCACTCGCCGCCGTTTGGACGGATCGGGTCTCGAAAGTTTCGGTAGCCAAAATCTTCTCTCTTCCATTTGGACAACGTCAGGCATCCTCAGTGGTCGGGATAGGTACCAAAATGCTCTTGGAATCACAAGCTTCAAATCAGTACTAAGATCGCTCAAAACCATGGCCGGAATCTGCCTCGCAAGGTGGCGGCGCCGGATAAGTTTTCTTCCGCGCGTACTCTACTAATCGCTATCCATTCTCATTGCCGCTGGTTCTCCAGTGGTCGCCGGAAGGTGGGTAGAGCGGTGGTGGTGGTCGTGTAGTCCATCACCGGCCGGAGGTTGTGGTTTTCACCACCATAACCCTCTCCCTCTCTTCTCTCATCCCGATCCTCTCTCCTGCTCTCTTCCTCTCTCCTAATATTATTTATTTCTCTATAATAATAATAATAATAATTTCAACATTTTAACAACTCAAAATTTTCCATTAACAAATCTCATAAAATATTCTCATTTCATAAAATATCTATCGTATAAAATTTTTTGTTACTTAAAATATATAAATATAATGATAAATATAGTTAAATAATACATTTTTAAAATAATACTAATAATTCAAATTTCTATTAAATACAAATATAACAAGTCAAATTAAATAATTATATTTCCGTACGAAAATAAGATTTTCAAAAATAATTAAAAATTTGGGTTATTACACTAATAATTTACTTTTATTTTTAAATAAATTATTCTCTTCACTTTGGTTCTCATTTTTTTTTAAACCTTCCTTTCACTCGTATGGATTTTTCAAAAAATAAATTAATGTCATATGTAACGGTATTGTAGGCTGTAGACATGAAATGCATCGCATTTGAAATTTAAATAATTTTATATTTTGGATGACCTGTACGGCTCTACCTCTCATCCATTAGACTTTCATGGTTCATGTATTACCAAATTCATTAGCAAAACAAGGTTATAGATCGTCTTGGAGTTAGAGGAGCTTAATGGAGGTTAGAGACCTAATACAGTCAGGGGCAAGAATTAACATTCACAATAGTTTAAAAGCTAGAATATGGGGGGATCTCTGAATTCCTGATATCTCTTCTTTCAGAGTTTAAGCCCCCAGACTACATTCTTTATTTTCCTATTTAGTGTCAGAACTAATGAGTCAACATAAGGAATGGGATCTTAACTTGCTAAGGCAATATCTTTATGAAAATGAAGCAGATTGTGTGTTAAAAATTTCAATTGGGGATGAATCTAGTGATGATACTTGGGTGTGGCACTGGTCTAGAAATAGACTATTTACAATAAAATCAGCTTATTAAAGACTGATTAAAACCAAAGAGGAAGCAGAATCTGCTAACAGATCCTCATCATCTAATGCTAACTCACCTGAATTATGGAAAGCCATTTGGAATGTTAACATTCCACCTAAACTTGCTGTCTTCATTTGGAAAGCCTGTACAAATGCACTAGCCACAAAAGAAAAATTATTTCATAGAAAATTGACTGAAAATGCTAATTGTGATATATGCAATCAATCTCATGAATCTATTGAGCATCTGTTCTTTTTATGTCAGCATGCTAGAGCTTTATGGTTTGGCTCAGATTGGAGATTATGTTTTAATGCTAATGCTCCCTCTTCACTTGCAGAATGGTGGCTATCAACAATTTCTCAATTTCAAGCAATTGGAGACCAGTATGGCCCTATCAGATTAGCTTATCTATGTTGGGCAATATGGAAGCAAATAAACCAATATATATTTCAACATAAAAAGGATAGATCCTACTCAAACACTTGTACTGGCTAAAAATTATACTCAAGAACTACTATCTATCCAGTCAGCTTTTTCTTAATTTGTCTCTAACAGAACTGAGGCTGTTTCTCATTGGAATCCTCCTAATACAGGTTTTATAAAAACCAACATTGATGCTGGTTTCAACAAGAGAACATGTGTAGCTGCTATGGCTGTTATCTTTAGAAATGACAGAAGTGAAATGGTTGATGGTGCATCTCTTAAAAAGAAGACTCGGTCAGCACTTGTGGCAGAGGCCGAGGCTATGGTTCTTGCTCTTAAACATGCAAATGTCTATGGTTTTAAAAACTTAATATTAGAATCAGATTATAAAGTTTTGGTGGATGCCTACTTTGTTATAGATGAAACAAGCTCATGGGAGATTCAACCTATCAGTTTGGCTAAACTTTTAACTGAATGTTTTGATCATTTTTGTTTTTATTGGATTAGGAGGTCAGCAAATAAAGCGGCTGACTGGATAGTGTCTAATTTGTTAAATAGTTTCCTTTATCCTGTTTGGCATGTTATTCCTCCTGTAAGGTTGGATTCAATATTGTATTCTGATAGTTCATCTGTTTAATGGAATGAAAAGTTTCCTTTGGCAAAAAAAAAAAAAAAAAAAAAAAAAATCATTGGATCCAAAAAATCCATTCTTTAAAATAATTGAGAATTTGAAATTTAATATCATGCATATTTTTTATAATTTTATATTTAAAATTTAAATTTAAATCCACAATAAATTTTAAATAATCACATATCTAAATAAATCTTAATTTTATATTAATTAATTAAATAAAATTTATGAGTGGACGTGAGAATTTGAATATTATTCGTATTAAATTTCCCTTTCTCAATATTAAAAAAAACCAAAAAAATTTAGCTTAATACATATACGGTATACCTATAACATTTTAGGAGAAGACTATGAATTTCTAACCAATATATTTTTTTTCATAATACAAATTAAACCTAAAAATACTAATTAAAGAAAAAAAAGGTTGGAAGAAAAAATATACGATGAAATGAATCATAGTGAATGAGGGTGAAGCATTTTTTCAATTAAAAAGAACTCAAAACAATATCAAGGATCAACAAAAAATCTGAATATCACATTCAATAGAAAGTTTTCTATATAAAATTTATGGATATATCTTGAAACTTTTTTACCTTTGTAGGCAACTATGCAAGCACCTTTCCTTTGGGTCCCCATTTCTTACTTATTACATCTACTCATGTGCAGGATTGCTGATCTCACAAAATGAAAAAAAAATAAAATTGATTAATCGAAATCTCTGAAAATTTTAATTTTTTTAAATTTAGATCCAATTCATCAATTGCACATGTAACCTGAACAATAAATCTAGGTTGGAATTCTCCCTTCCCCATTGCTCAAAAAAAAAAAACTGAAGTTAGGGGAAAATCAAAACAAACAAAACTTAAAGCCCAACATCTTAAGTAACCCAGCCCAAGTCTTTTTGGATACCCAAACCTATCCAATAACTAAATTCTAAACCCAAAATCACAAACTAGGTTATGTTTGGGCTTCGCTATTTGTATGGATTACAGTCTTAAATGAACATCTTCTCATTTGGCGATTTCAAAAAAAAAAAAAAAAAAAGAGTACTTGTTTACTGTATACTTACCCCCTTTTTTTTTTTTTGGTGAACTAAAGTTAACGCTTTGGCATAAAAAAAAAAAAAAAGAACTAAAGTAAAAGAAAAACAAGACTACAAAGTTAAGACTTGGCCAAAACTAGAGCCTGCACAATCTTTGCTAATCAAAGACATTAACTCTACATAAGGTGAAACAATTTCACAAATATCCAGTGACTGCTGAAAGCTTCCTTCCAAATGTAACTTACGTATAAAATTTTAAATTAAAATTTTTTATATTATGAAATATAGACACTTAATCATTAGGATGTTAGCTCAATATATAACTTAAAATTAACAATATATTTATGAGGAAATTACATCACATATGGTTTTTTTTGCCAAAATTATATTTACACCATCAGTTTTTTTTCTTACATTTTTACGTTCTTTTTACTTTTTTTTATGCGATATTTGATTGTTTTCTTTTCTTTTCTTTTCTACCATATTTCTCTAATTGATTGTTTTGTGTTTTTCTCTCTCTCTCTCTCTCTTTATTTATTTATTTTTTTTCATTCTTCACTTCCACGCCTCTATTGTGCTCGTTGTCGCCGATTTCAAGATGTCACTCCGCTGATTCCAGTCACCGTTGTTCAAGTATGTATCTTGATTTATTGATTTTATATTTTTTAATTTCTTTCTTTTTGTCTCTCATCTGTGTAAAAAATGATGGCTAGATCTCGATTTTTTGGAGTGTGGTTTTCATAAAATCAAGAAGGACCATAACTGAAATGATTAGGATTCATGAGGATTGTTGCTATTTAGATCTTGATGTGCATGTCAAATTTGTACAATTAAGTGAACGAGAACTCGAGGCCTTTGAGATCTACGATTGAGACCGTGGAAGGTGATGTAACCACCGTAGTCGGCCCAGTCTACCAGAAATTTAAGGACATGCCTGATGATCTTCTTGTGTTTCTTGATAAGAAGGTATTTATAACTTGATTTTTTGTTTTTTTTTTCTCTTTTTTGTTTGGATGAGATTTATTTGGATCGATTGTCCTCTTTTGGATCTTGAGTTTTACGCCATAATTTTTCATTAAATTTATGATAATATTTACCAATCATGACTTAGTGGGGCTAGTAGATATTTTTGAGGTAGTGGTATTTTTATTATTGGATTGTTACTGTAACTTTATAGTGCGCTTGTAGATGAGTTAAAGAAAGAAAAAAATAATCTTAGATGAAATGATTTCTTACCTGTGATTAAATGTAGTTTTAGCTGCTATAATATAAACCTCTGCCTCTATCTCGTGTGGTTATTGATAGATGATTGCTATTTGTTTGATAGTCTTTTTAGTTCTTTGTTTATCTTTTATATGGGCTACTTTATGTGGATTTTGGGTTTGAATTGCATCTACACATAATGAATATGAGTTCTCTAGTGAAATGTTGTGCAATTTCCTAATGGTGGCTCTATTATCTGTTGTTGTACTTGAATGCAGTCTTGACCCCTTTGAGCTTTTTGAATAAATTTCATGTAAATGACACAATGAACAACGAATAATTTGGATTGAAATGAGCGCATAAATGAAATTGTGGATCTCTTATTATCATTACTTACTTAATTACGCCATAATCTCTATTTTTATTATGGTTATAATAAATTGATTTTCATAATTTGCAACACATACTTGTAGTTTCAGGTACTTATTATGTATTAAATGTATTGGAAATTTTGTTAAATATTTACCATTTATATGTAATCTTGGTGTTGATTTTTTAGGAGAAGTTAGTATTTTATATTCATGTTAGGTATAAACAGTATTAGATATTTATTATATACTAAAAAATAACTAAATTTTATATTAATATATACTGTTTGCTGTTGTTGTTATGAAAAAAGCTTTAAATATCCTCTCTCCCTCTTGAGTTTCTCTATTAGATATGTTTATGGTTGTACGTACTTTAAAATTAGTCTCTATAAGGTTAACTGTGGTTTTATTTTTTTAAGTGCAATAAAATTAGGTTGGTGTGCATGTAATTTTGAATTGTTCTTTCATGCTTTATGATCTTTGTGACATTGAAGAATCTATTGGATACTTTGTAATATACAATTGTTTGCTTTGATTGAAGAAGCTAGTTCTATTAAATTCATACCATGTATAAATAATATTAGATACAAAATATATATTAAAAGAATAATAAATTTTATAGTAATGTATATTGTTTGTTATGATTTGTTCATTCTTTTCTTTTATAAGAGATTCGTATTTCTAATTTATACCATATGCTATAAATTGAATCTATTGAATACTTTCTAATATACAATTGTTTGCTTTGATTGATAAGATAATTTTTGTAAATTCATGCTATTTATAAACAATATTAGATACATATTATATTCTAAAAGAATATTAAATTTTATGGTAATATATATTGTTTGCTTTGATTTGTTCATTCTTTTCTTTTAAAAAATTTTAGTGTTTCTAATTTATATCATATGATATAAATTGAATCTAGATACTTTGTAATATACAATTGCTTGCTTTGATTGAAAAAATTAATTTTTGTAAATTCATACCATGTATAAACAATATTATATACATATTGTATACTAAATTTTATGGTAGTGTATACTATTTGCTGTAATTTGTTCCTTCTTTTATTTTATAAGAGATTTAGTGTTTCTAGGTATGTTTTCCATATACTAAGATTAATAATTTTTAAGTTAACTAGGACAAATTTTAAGTTGATTCAAATCATTAAAAAATCATTTCCACCACATTTTAATAATTTTAATTGGATATTGATTTTTTCTTTATTGTCCTCTTAATGTTACAATTTAAATTTAAGTATTTGTCTAATATCCTAATTTAACTATAAATCACTTTCCAATTAGCAATTTTTTTTTTCTTTGAGAGAATTCCATGTAATTTATTTTTTCTTAAAAAAAAATATGACTTTAGAGAACTTACATCGGCTATCAAATTAAGGTTAGTGTCCTTGTAACTAAGCTCCTTAAGACACTCCCTTAAATGGAAGACAGGGCTGGACCTCCTTAATAATCCAAGATTATATGAAACCCAAAATTATTAAAAATAATAATAATAATAAGAGAAGAAAAAGACAAAAAAATGATCCCACCATCACATATAGTATGATATAACTAAAGGAGCCAAAGGGAAGAGGCAAAGCCAAAGAAAAAGACGTGTTTTTTTACTTGGAATGGCCTCACCAAACGGCCCCACTATCACATTCCATCTCAATCACCATTTCTCTTTATTCCACAAAGGAAAGTAAATATATTTTTAATATTTAATTAAATGTACAGATAAATATTTAATATTTTTTAAAACACGAATATGTTTATAATATTATAAAAATGAATTAACGTGCTCCTTATCTCTGTTATCTCTATTATCTCTCTCTCCGTACTTTTTTTTTTTTAAAATTTTTTGTCATGCCTTTATCTTTGTTTTTTTTAAACTTATATTTTACATTTACATACAAAATATTTGTGTGTGTATATACATATAATTTAACTTTTTTCATTTATTTTTTTATTTATAAGTTTATATAATGATAGTTGTAATTATTAATAACGAAAAATATTAAGTGTTGATCTGTATTTTTAGTCAAACATTAAGAATATATTTACACTTTGTCCCTCCACAAAACTTATACTGTACTGTGTAATAAAAAATACTTGGGCTGTATTATCTCTCCATTATCTCTCTCTCTCACACTTTTTTTAAATTTTTTTTTGTCATTTCTTTATTTTTTTTTAACTTGTATTTTACATTTAACTACAAAATATTTGTGTGTGTATATACATATAATTTGATTTTTTTCATTTATTTTTTATTTATAAGTTTATATAATGATAGTTGTAATTATTAATAACGAAAAATATTAAGTGTTGATCTGCACTTTTAGTCAAATAGTAAGGGTATATTTGCAGTTCATCTCTCCACAAAACTTATACCGTACTGTGTAATAAAAAAGGCTTGGGCTGTATTGTCGTTAAAAAATTTAATCAGAACTCTATATTTGTAAATTTTTTACCTATTTTGTGTATTTATGTAAAAAATCCTATATTTATTCTAACTTGTTGCTTATTCTCATGATATTTGAATTATTGATAACAATGAGTTATTGTCTATTTAGGACTCGAGGCGTATTATTAGGTTTCTTGGAGGCATGGGTAAATTTGATCACTAACCTTTGCCAATAACTTTAGAAATCTTGTTTAAAATTAACTTTCATCTTAGGGTTGGTTTAGTACAAAATCATTTAAAATTATTATGAATTTGAATTTTAAGTATAAATCTCATGATGATAAATTTCAGATATTTAATTATTTTAATTTTCAAATGATTAATTATTTAAATGAATTATATATTATTTCACACCAATTATTTTTCTGACCAATTTCTCTATCTAACATGTCTTAATATCATAATTTCTTATTATATATCTCATTCATCTAACGGTTGATAATTTTCTTGCAAAATTACAACACTTTAGAATATGATAATTTGATTACTAATTAGTTATTATAGTATGATTTTGTACTTAAAGAGAAATTAGCGGTAGAAATTTAAATAAAAGATAAAGTGGTTTGAGCCAATCATGTATGTAAGGGAAAGGAAAAGAAAAGGAAAATTTTAAAAAATTAATTATTAAAGTGTAGGCAAAAGAAAGCCACATAATAATATAAATAGTACAGTGTCTGATTTGATAAAATAGAAATACTAGGATAAGATTGAATTGAATTAAAGTGCAAATTGCAAGAAAGTGACAAGAAGCAGCTCATATCAACAACGGGGCTTGATATTTATTATGTCGTTTTCTGTCTCAATAATCTTATATGCTCCACTCAGTATTCTTTTAACAGGTTTTATGTGGCTCAGGCTGAGCAATTGTTTATATATATATATATATGTGAAATGATTTATTATATACAATGATACATTATATATCTTGAGAGTAAATTATAGTTAAAAAATTAATTATTTTATAAATATATTAATAATAATTTTTTTTAATGAGTGCACTAAAAACACTAGTTAAAATCAGTTATTTTAAATAAAATATAGTTATTATAAGATGATTGTTTCATAAAAAATAATTAAATTAATTTAGAAATAAGTTAAATGATAAAAAGTGAATATTTTGTTATGGTTATATTGAATTATAATTACTATCTCGATAGTTCAAAATCTCAACTTTTTACATTTATCTAAGGCTTAATAGAACTTTGAGTTGTTTTACAATTATACCCCATCTTATTTATTTATTTATTTTTTTGTCAATTCTACTCTAATTTGAAAATTTAGGTGCAATTATATTGTAGAATTAAATTGAAAATAATAATAATAAGAGTAAAATATAATTTAGTCTTTGAGGTTTGGCAAAATTAATGATTTCGTCTTTGCATTTTAAAAAAATCACTCTTTAATCTCTCAGGTTTTACTCCGTTAAGCAAAATATCATTTCGTCCAAATTTCTTCAAAATTCCGTTAAAAAAATTAAAAAAGAAAAAAGAAAATAATTACTAAATACCTAAAATACCTCCACCCCCACTCCCACCACTGTCAATATCTGTTAATTAATTTTAATTGTTTTATCTAATCAATTAAAATCAATCTGTTTATGTGGATTAATTGTTTTATCCAATCAATTAAAATCAAGCAATTATTCCATGATTTTTTAGCATAAAATCTCCAAAAGCTCGAAGATACCAAAATCCTTCTCTTCTTTTCTCAGTTATCTCTTTTATTTCTTCAAGCAAAAGCAAAATTTCAGAAAATTCGAATATCCAAATTCTCCAATTTAATGATCCATTAATAACCCTAGCCCTTTTCAAAATATGAGCACCGTAAATAACACCAGTGCCACCGCCACCTCCAACGGTAGCACCACCACTACTTTTTCCAATAATCACCAAGATCTCGGCTCCTACTTTATCAACCTGGCACGCCAATGCTCTCTGGCGCCTGGAGCTCCTTCTTCTGCATCATCGTCGACGATGATGGAGGAAGATGACTGGGAGGATGAACCTCCTTCTTTATGGACATGATGGAGTCAGAATTGCAAGAGCCCCTTACCTGGTTTTTGCCTCTTGGTCTTGGTCTTCTATACCTCGGGAAACAGGTAAATTGCTATTGTTTGGGGATTTTTATTCATATTATGTTTACTCATTTCTATGTTTTTTAATTCGACACGTCCACAGATATGTACAACAAATGTGAAATGCAGCTGTACTCTCATTCTGGTTGTGTTTCCTTTTCTTTGTTAAACAGGAAAGCGTGGAGGCCACAACAGAAGTTTCAAAGACATTTAATGAAAAAATAAGAAAATACTATGATATGACTCTACTTTCTTGTGCCTATGTGGGGACTGGGAATGTTCTCAAGGTATTCTATAATGTCTTTCAATTTACATAAATAATTATCAAAATATTATCTGTTAAAGTCATTCTCATTTCATTTTTGTCATACAGGTTCAAAACCTTTTGGGTCATTGTGCTCAGCATCTTGAGAAGGGTGAAATTAATTTGTAAATTAATTTATTTAATATGTAAATTTAGTTTTGATTAATTTGTTGAATTTGCTTTGTTGATTGGTTTTGAGTTTAATGTGTAGAGAGAGTGTGTGTGGTGATGAATGATTGAAAAAATATGGTTGCAATAGAAAATTTAATTGCAAATGAGAGACATTTTAGATTTTTTATAAAATTTTAACGGAAAAAGTAACAGAATGACTACTTAATATAACATAATCAAACTTTAAGAATTAAAGAGTAAATTTTTCAAAATGCAGGGATGAAGTCATTAATTTCGCTAAACTTCAGAGTCTAAATCGTATTTTACCCTAATAATAATAATATTTTCATATTAATTTGAGAGGAAAAAGTGAAATAGATCTTAAAATGTATCATACTATTAATTTAATCTTTAAATTTTGTTGGAAATTAATCAAGTTTTTTTAACTTTGTAAATTTGGTAAACTATTAATAATTAATGATATTATTAATCAAATTTGCAAAATTAAAGTGCTCAATTAACTTCATTGAAATTTAAGAGAGACAATATTGACACTCTCCAAATGATTTTTAGCACTTCTCCTCCTTATTTTATAATTTAACTTAACTATCATACCTTTATTAATTTGGAAAAGTTAATCCATATTTATTTTCCTTAAAATACCATGCTTACCTTTTATGAATTGTCAAGAAAAAACTTCTAATATAAAAATTTTGAGGCTAAAATTAAGAAATATATATATATAAATTGTCATTTACACCAATAACAATAGTTTTTTCATATATTTTATTTAATTATTTTATATATTATATACCAATATCATTATTATCTCATTTTTTTCTTTTTATTTTTTAGGTTTACTAAAAAAATAATTGATCTTAACTTCAAAATAATTATTAAATTCCTCATTGCTAATAAGAATTTTTAATTTATTAATCCAATCAATCAATATCCATTGCTAAAAAAAATATAATATTTTCTCTTTTCATCAATAATCTCAAGAATTTCAAATCAAACGCATACAATTAATTATTCAAAATTATAGAAAATAACTAAAATTTCAATATATTTACAATATTTTTTCAAATAAAGATGAATTAATTTTTTCAAATTGATAAGGGAAATTAACTTTCAAAAATTAATAAAGGTAGAATAATCGAGTTAAGTGATAAAATAAGGAGGAAGAATGCTATAGACAATTTGGAGAGTGCCAATATCGCCTCTCAAATTTAAATCTTAAATTGATAATATGGTATAATAAATTTAAATATCAATTTGATTTTTTAGCCTATTAATTAATAATTTTTTTCTAACAATTGTGATTCAAGATAAAATCACAATAAAATTTCAAAATTAGCGTAAAATTGACATAAAATAAAGAATAAGATATAATTGTAAAAATATATAAAATTCAGAGTAAATTTATTTGTTGAAATTTTATTTTATTTGAATTATTATTTTTTAACCAATATTCTTACAGCACTCGGTAGAAAAACCGTAACAACGGCAGGGTCAAACCAACAGTTAAACTACAACAGACTGATATGTGATAGATCCAACCCCACCCCATTAAAGTCCCAATTTCAATTTTCATCAGCTCCATTGTTATATGAACTTTCATTTGAAATTCAAAAGCTTTATAAGCCAAACCAGTCGTTGCATGTGGGTATCAAACATTTATTTTAACCAATTGTATATTTTATTCCTATTTATATAAGAAATAGGATACATTTATAATATATATATAT